>JAURVB010003724.1:0-39608 GCA_033002965.1 Piper betle
TGAAGCATGTCGTGTAACTGAACCCGAAGTACAGTTTTTGTTTTACAGACAGCAAAAAGTGAATCTTATATAAGTTATATAAGTTGTAGCTCATGTATATAAGGCTCTTATTTCATACTACTATTTTTGAACATTTTGTATAAATGATTTGAGTCAATTTGGAGCCTACTTCGAGCCAACTCCATTCTATAGCTAGCCAGTGAAATACTTGAGCTCAAATTAAATTCTGGGTTTTTTAATTAAGGTGATTAACCTATGAGTTCATGTGCATAATTAAGTTCTATTTAAATCTAAGTATCTAATCAAGAGCCATCTACCCTGATACTCTGGTAATGCTATTCATGGACTTGAGAAAACATTAAGTATATATGCTCTTGGCAACTTGGGGTTAAACTATGCTTTAATGGCTGGCAAGGAAGCACAAAAATCTGCATCAAACCACCCCCTAACCAACAAGGAAATCAAGTCCAATTTTTTGTGTCCATCCAAGGAAGAATCTGTGTTTAAGATGGTATATGAGCAAGTTGGTGCCAAGGACCCAGACATATGGTGATCTCCACCATTACTCACATGGTCAGTCCAAGCTTTGCATAGAAGAAGCTCAGATGATGGATAATAAACTAAGCTTCTCAACAGAGCAATCACATGAAGTTGTTTGCAGTGGTAAGGATACATTGATGAGACATGTCCTCAACAATGAGCTTCATAATTGAAAGCTAAATCACTTTTTCTGCAGGCCAAGCAAAGATGTGGAAGAACATGATCTTGAGCGGAATATATACTGTATCAAAGTCCAGATAATTGTAGAGACATCCCATTTTCTCCTTCTTGTTACATGATTCTTGTACTGTGGTTGGACCAAGTCATGTAACGTACAACCTGTAATTATATACATATGATTGTTAAAGAAAATTTTACACCATTGAACTATGCATATGTCTGAATATTTTCATATGAATACATTGTTAAATTTTATAGTAAGTCATGATATATATATATATATGTGTGTGTACGTATATATGCATGCAATTAAAAAATTTTCCTCCTTACATCAACTGATAAGCATTGTCGGTTCTAAATTCAGATAAAACAGAAGAGTTAACGTCAAAAAAGACATTTAGATGCCAAAATTTTTTCATTAATTTGTGTAATCACATGTTTCTTATTTGATATCTCCATATTTTTTGTATTAGGTATAGGTAGAAGAAGAAGTACCTGTTATTTGACATGCATTGATCTATACTTTTTAATAAAATCACATATGCCAGTTTCACCTGATACTTTCACGGAGATTCCAAGCTGTGGTCGCACATGAACTCTCAATTATTTATCTCTTCTCAAGTGAGTTTGTTTATTCTGAAAGAGAAAACAGTTTGATGGTTCTAATGTGGAATTCATGAAAACAAAAATTCAAGGGAGAAAATTGGTGCCATGCTGAGAAAAATATTGTAGTGAGTGAGGGACAAAGCAGGTGATGCTAATAAACTAAGGTTGTTAAACTGAGCAATCACATGAATATGTTCCTTTGGCGAGTGTATTTGATAAGACCTCTCATATGTCCAAAACAATGAACTTTGTGATGGAAGAGAGACCAGTGGTTTTTGGAAGCAAAGAAATGGTTCTGCATCTGTCTAGACTGTCCAATATGATTTTCTAATTTGGCTTCTAAATCATCTTTCTTTGTGCATTCTCTTAGTTTATTGTTCTAGTTGGAAGCTTTCAAAAGTCTATGATATTTGGTCTTGTCCTTAATAATGACATATCAAATGGTTTTTGTGATCTCTTACCCTAAAGATATCTTATTCCCATACTAAAAAATGATTTAGACATGTAGACACTACAAAAAAAATGATTACTCTACCCCTCATAAAAAACTGGGAGAAAAGTTTTACTTTTTGCCCCATTTAGCCACATTTTCTCCATTTAGTTATCACAACCATCGAGAAAGAATATAATGTTATCTTTATGGATAAATATAGGCTAATTTTCTTAGTTTTTTTCACGCCTAAAACCTTGTAAAAACTTTTGGCCACCCTAACTTTTTGCCTTCCTATTTGTTGCCACCTCACTTTTCTTTATGGTTTTATAGTATATTTTAAGTTTATTGAACTGTGGCGTAAACTTAATTTTTTTGTAGTGAGAGTGTTATGTGCTTGATAACCTTTGTTGTAAAACTTTGACTAGCGAACTAGTTGATCCAATCGTCGGTTTGAATCAAGTCAGTTTTATGACTGTGTACTGAGTCGTTGCCAGTCGTACCTTATGAGTGATATGGGTTAAGTATACTTGATTATATAATGATAACGCCCAAAGATGACGAGAAATGAGTTATCAGGGTATATGAAGTATGCAATTTTTTTTATAGATTTGATTATAGAATTATTTTTAGGTAGAATAACGCATTACGACGCATTATAAAGCAATTTAGGTGAGTTATTAGTTATAGAATATGTCATTTTGATGTTATGATGTGTATTATATTTTATAAATTTTTTCCTATTTTTTAGATTTTTGTTTCAGAATTTATTACGAGGTAGTTATTATTTTTAACTCGATCCGAAGTCGAGTCAACTTTTATTTACTATACTGCCACCCAACCTTCATCACGACCTTACCTTCCCTAACCCCGACATCGACTGACGCCGCCCTCGATTCTCACCGTTGACACCACCTTTGACGGCCGTACATCCATTGACCGATGCCGCCGACCACTGCCGAGTCATCGTCAAGCAGACCCAAGCCTTCCCGGCCGCCACCGGGCCTCCACGACGCCCCGACGTCGGGTCTTTGCTCCGCACATCCCGGTGCCGTTCCACTGCTGCTGTGCCGTCATGCAGCCGACACCTTCCCCTCGACCTAGGCAAGATTTCCCCACACTCAGCACCGCCGTCGAGCTGGCCAAGGGCTGATCGGATAAGCCGACCGACCCTGGTCGACTTGACGTTGCCGCTGGCAAACATCGCCGCCGCTGTTGCCCTCACCACCACCACCATTGGGTCGAGCTCGTTGAGCCAATGCCGAACCATAGACCCGATTGCCTAGCCAGAAAAGTCGTCTGAAAATTGCTGCAATGGTTGTCGAAAAACCAGTCGCGAAAAATCTTTGTAAAATCGGATTCATTGGATCTTTCACCAAATTCATCCAGTTGAATCCGATCGAACTTCAGATGTTGCTAGGTATTGAATTCGAGTCTCGAGCCATGCAACAAACCCTAGCTGTGACACCCAGAATCTGGTTCACTTGCGAACCAAACCAGACAGTCACGGGTCCCGAGTGGATCTACTCTCGGCGTCTTAAAATGGAAGATACTAATCGCTACGCATAAATGAATGCACATATTTCTAACATGCCACTACATGGATGATATGACAACCAATTTATACAAAAAATAATGGCAATCAAATCAATAAGAATTCCTGAAATAAAACAGACAGAACCTCTCTTAAAAGTGTAATCTGGGGCCACCCTGTCAAATTATCATGTATAAATATATAAAACCATCAACATCCATTACACAATATTTTTCACATAAACATTTAATTTGGCCACATCAAAATATCCTACATTTTTGGATCTTGAGCCACCTATTCATTTGTTCATCTTCACCTTTATCATGCAATATTTACACTAACATATATATTCCAGATCCTGTTATCATTATGTATTTCTATATACTAAAATTTTCATCATAAGCATTTCATTTTTTTTCATACTAACATAACAAAACAGTTAAAATAGTCAAAACAAACATTCAGTCGGCGCGCGTGCGCGTGCGTGCACAAGGTAGGCCACTGCTCCTCTTTTCAAGGCGGTATATCCATTATTTAATCTTCACCTACATATATATAAAGAAAAATATTAGCAACAAATGTTAGTCTAAAAATATAACTACATAACAAACTGGCAAAACTCTCATTTTGAAGAAAACTTTTATATATCTACTGAGGAAAATAGACCCGATAGCGTCCCAAACTAACTGACCTTGTAATGATCCGGCCCAAAGTGCAATGTAATGGGCCTAAGTCATTTCTTTAAAATGATTAACCCAAGTTAAAGATCTATAGTCCATTTTCATTTATAAACAAGATCTTCTCCCAGTAGGTATTAGATGTGGGACTAAGTTGAGGGATATCACAATCCACCCACCTTAGGAAATTTCGTCCCTGAAATGCCTATACTTGGCTAGTTGCTAGCCCCAGCCCACGACCTTTCTGGCCCGTGACTAGCAGCTTAGCCAATGTCCCTAGTCCATCTCACCATCTAACACAGAACCAGGTCGGCTCTGATACCATTTGTAACGACCCAGCCCAAAGTGCAACGTAATGGGCTAAGTCATTTCTTTAAAATGGGTGCCCCGGAAGTTACAAATCTATAGTCCATTCCCACTTATAAACAGGATCTTCTCCTAGTAAGTATTAGATGTGGGACTAAGTTGAGGGATCTCACAATCCACCCACCTTAGGGAATTTCGTCCCCGAAATGCCTATTCTTGGCCTGTTGCTAGCCCCAGCCCACGTCCTTTCTGGCCCGTGACCGGCAGCCTAGTGAACGTTCATAATCCAGCCCACCATCTAACACGGAACCAGGTCGGCTCTGATACCATTTGTAACGACCCAGCCCAAAGTGCAACGTAATGGGCTAAGTCATTCTTTAAAATTGGTACCCCGAAGTTAAAGATCTCTAGTCCATTCCCACTTATAAACAGGATCTTCTCACAGTAGGTATTAGATGAGAGACTAAGTTGAGGGATCTCACAATGGGGTACCGTTGGCACCGGCTCGGCAAGCCCAACGCATCTATGATGTTGACACGGTCGGCAGAGGCGATGGCTCACCAGAAAAGGGCAAAACAAGGTCTAGTCGATGGTCGGTGACGAGATCTAGCCGGGATGGGTGGCGATGGGCTCCGCTCCAGTCGGGGAAGGTCGTGGGAGGGTAGACGACATCGAGGCAGCAACTAGCATGGCGCCGGCGATGGTTGCCAGTGGCA
This sequence comes from Piper betle, assembly GCA_033002965.1. NCBI lineage: Eukaryota > Viridiplantae > Streptophyta > Magnoliopsida > Piperales > Piperaceae > Piper > Piper betle. Next base: position 4,990 of record JAURVB010003724.1, read on the forward strand.
GAATCGGTGATGAGAGCGCGGCGCTAGGATGCAACTCCCTCTCGTCGTGGAAGCCAGGCGACGGCCAGGGGCACTCGGGGCGGCACGGCGACAGCGCAGTGGGAGCTTGGAGTTGTCGATCGGCGGCGACAAGTAGAGGGGTGGCAGGCGGCGATCACGATTTGGGGGAGAAGAAAAAGGTCGGGGTAATGGTGGGTGGTAATATCGTAAATAAAACTTGACTAGAATTTGACTCGAGTCAAAAATAATAACTAACTCATAATAAATCCTAAAAAATCCAAAAAATGGAAAAATCTCATAAATTATAATACACGCCACAACATTACAATGACAAGCTCTATAACTATTAACCCACCCAAACTGCCCTATAACATGTCCTACTGCGTTATTCGGCTTAAAAATAATTATATGGTCTAATACTAAAATAATAAAAATCTGAGCATACTCTCATATATTCTGATAACTCATTCTGTTGTTGTCTTACTGATGTTATCATCATATATTTAGGTACACATGACCCTCGAGGTTCATAACACATGACCAACCTCGACTCATACGCGTGTTCTGAAATTGACTAGACTTAAAAGAACAATTGAACCAACCAGTTCAAACTATAAAACCCTGACTCCTGTCACAGGTTTTACACTAGCCATCACCAATTGTTGACGACACAAGATATAATTAACTTTAACTTAATTGCTTAAAAAATGATAATTATTAGTACAACATGTTAAGATTGATTGATTGATGTGTTAAATATTTTTATTGTAAATAAAAATGAATTGCGTGATAGTATGGTATTAAAATAAACACTAAGGAACTAATTAAGTAAATTAAGTAAGTATCATAATCTAATACAATATAGCATAGGAAATCTAATATGGATTGATGTATGATTTGATATGAGTTGTGTCTTGATATGTGTATGCTACAAGATGCGTGGATGCATCATAGCGGGCGTCAGCTCTTAGTTTGATGGGTAGGTATGGAGTAAGAACTCGTCGTCTAGGCGCATGGACATGATTGAAGCTTCTATTAGATCCGTTTAGGATTCGCTTCTAGTTTGATTTCTACAATCTATCATGTGTTTGTTTTAACAGGTAAGCGGACGTATCGAGTGGTGGATTTATTGTTTCCCACCTCGACACGGGCTATCTAGTCACATGAAATTTCTGGATTAATAACCCTCGAGGATGAGATCCCTCGAATTCATTTTTAAAAACTTAGATCCAGATTAGGATGTCTTCAGGCCTATCATATTACAATCCCTACCTAGGCTTATGTACATGTAGTTTTTTGAGTTTTTAGTGAGATGCGAGACAAGGGAAAACCGACGACCATGTCTTGAGATAGGGCACGTATTAGTCAAAGTGGGCTATGGATTTGATGAGCGTCTGTTCCATTCTTGAGGGATCCTGATAACTCCACCTTTGAGTTCGTCAAACCCGAAGAAATGTGGAGGTTTATCGTTACTGCTATATAGCCCATGTCTAGACTTGTGATTTCAAAGGGTACTAAAGGTGCATGCCTGAGAGTACTCGGCCTTTGTACTCAAGGCTAGGAATGATACGGAGGATGTATATGGCTGAAAGAACAGAGATTGGTTTTCCCGTGAAGGGATAGTTTTAAAATTTCCAAAGAATGAGATGAGAAAGAACGGGGATACTATTGCGTGAGAACGACGACTCCTAATTAGTGCCCTTATGAAAGATTCTATGAGGAAGGATAAGAATATTTTCATTCAACACGAGGGTCAGCTCTCCTATGTCAAATTATTATTAGTTATTTCTAGACCGGTAACGCTCATTACCGATATTTTTATATTATCTATGTAGGTGAGAACCTTTGAAGATTAAGCATTGTCAAGACTACTGACGAGAAGTAATAAAATTGCACACACATGTACCTGTCGAATGTATTAATGATGTTGAATGTGAAATTATTTTGAAAGATGCAACTTGAATGCCATTCTGTAGAATTGATATAAATGTTTTGCATGTGAATGAAAACTGTGAAAAGAAATGAATAGATTGAGTAATGGAGTTTACACTTGGCTCAAAAGACCAGAAATGAATGGAATTTAAATGTTGAGAGAAATGTCATGTTTTTTACTGCATTTTTTATTTTTATTGTTATATATATATATATATATATATATATACACACACACCGCTTGTCATTGACACGGTGGTCCCCATTACATATTTAGGGGAGATTCTATCCGTTTTCTTTTAAAAATAAATATTTTCTTTAAACTTTTCACTTATTTGGTTTGTTTATCCTTAATTACATATCATACTATGCATTTAGAATAATGTTAGAACCTAAGCATCACATCCATGCATTGTATGCTTACATCACCATCTTGAGATGTTAAGGGTAGATCTAGGTCTATTTAACAAAATTAAGTAAATTAGCGAACTGTTCGGTCATCGGTAGTATTTCTGTGTTGGTTCACGGGTAAACCGAAACGGGGTGTTACATTTAAAATATCCAAATATTCCTTAATTTTGTGCACATATTTTTGAGATAAGATATGCTAGAAAAATTATTACAATATATAGACCCTATTATGGTCCGACTTTTACTCAAACCTTGTACCTGTGGGAGTTTTTGTACACTAGATTAATGCCTTTTTATTTTTAAAATACATTTTAAGTGATTTTTTCCTCAGTATGTGGTAAAGCCAATTGCCTAATACAACCAAATTTAAGAAAGAAAATCATGGCCAAAATAGGGGTATGAAAAAATGAGCACGACTTTGAAATCATATCAATTATAATTAGGCTTGACTCCAATTTTAACTAGCCGAGATTGGGCTGAGTAAAACTTGAGTTGACCTGAAGAACTAATTTTATGGATGACCAAAATGCCTGGGGAATTTTCCCATAGTTTGTTCGGTTGCAGAACTATTAAAAAAAATGCAGAAACAAATGCTTAAGCTTTGACAAGAAGTGATAATATAACCAATTAATCTGAGAGCTACCATATATAAAAAATTAATGCAAACAACTTGTTATCACATAGAATTTAGTTAGACCACTCTCCGCTAACCTGTTCATCTCAAGAACAAATTGAGAACTCTAAAATGTCAATTAAGACTACCAACCATACCGTTTCCTCTTTTTTTTTAAAGTTTACTCGCCTCCGGCAACAAAAACTCACAAAACCCTGACCTTATGTTTCCTAGGGCAGCTAATCGAGGAAGTCAAGTTGAATTCATATGCTTTCAAACTTAACTCATTTGTCTTTGGATTCAAGATAAGTTCGTGTCAAATTTGACTAGGAAGCTCAAACTCTATATATCTATATTTTCTTTTCACATTTTAATATAAAATTAGTTTTGGCGATAAAAAGCTTTACCTTGCATCAATTTTACATCAAGTAGTTTGTTGGTGCACAAAACTATAATGTTATCATGTAAGACTATCATTCTTCTTCTTCTTATTTTCGCGTTATACACACTAAAGGTGTCAGGGACATAGACTCTAAATTATGATCATGTATGTAAAACCCGTGACTCAAGTCAGGGTTTTATAATAGCTTACCAGTCGGTTTGACCATTTATTTGGGTTGGTTTAACTTTCAAAGCACATGCATGGGGCTGAGGCTGACCATGTATACATGCTATAAGGGGTTTATGTAACCCCGAGTATATGATGATAGCATCAGATACATAGCTATAGACTAAGTTATTAGTATATACGAAAGTATGCCCTCTTATTTTATTTTGTTTAGTGGATCGTAGAAATTATATTTAGGCCGTTGATTTTATTAGGAACGTATTGGTTAAGATGTTTAGTTGGGTTGGTAGTTTTTAGAGCATCTCATTTGACAGATGTCGAGTGTATTTTATTTTATTCCATTTTTTTATTTTGGACTCGTGTTCATGAATTGTTTGATTCGCGTTCATGACGTGTTTGACTCACCTTTACAAGTCTTAGATAGTTTTTTATAAGCCTTTAGAACCCATTTTACACTTAATTTGTTTCATCCTATATGAGTGAAAGATTTAGAAAAAAAAAACCCCATCGACTCCTCCCCTGTTTTCCGCCCAACTCATCCGACACTTCGCCCCCTCTCTCCCGACGCCGCCGTCGCTAGCCGACCAGTGCTGCCGTTGCCCGGTCTCCCCATCACCTACCCCCTCCTCTTCCTTCTTTAGCGCTACCGTTGCCTGGCCTCCCAATCACCTACCCCCTCCTCTTCCTTCTTCTCCTCCCACTTCATTGTTCACCGCTACTGGCCCCTACATGTTTTTGGTCGTCACCGCCTCTTCGTTGGCGGCCAGCTTCCTCCCTAACCAACCTTTCTCCGTTGATTATAGAATGTTTTTACTTGTTATATTTATGAGTCATGTTATTCACGTAGAATTATGGTAGGTTCCGAGCATTCTATACATGCAAGACAAAATTTATCTTCCATTTTAAGATGCCAAGAGTAAATCCTTTCGAGCTATATTTAGATTAACCGACTTACTTAGATGACCCATAACATTCTAATTTGGTTAAAAAGTGAATCAAATTTAGGGTGTTACAATGTAGGACTATCATTATGATATAATTTTATTTACCATTTTTTATATTTTAAATAAATTTATTTTAAAAATATGTAAAATATTATATTAAATACACAATATCAAACATCGAGATGAAGAGCGAGTATTATTGCTTAGGGGTGAGCATGGTTTGGCTAACCAACCAAATTGACCGAACTAAATTCATTTTGAAAGTTCGGCCCGGTGCTAATTCGGTTTGATTGTAGTTTGGATGAACCAAAAATCAACCAAACTTAGTTCGGTCAGTTTGGTCAATTTTCGGTCAAAACCAAACAAACCAAATAAACCAGTGAATGAAAACAATTTCATTTGCATCACTTTATCCATTTTTTTCTTCATTGTACGTGTGTCTTTGTGTATTTATAGTCATTGTGGTATATATTAAAGGCTTATAAAATCTCTATTTTGATTTAATTTAATAAAAATGATTTATTTATTTATGTGTAAAAAATAAAAAGTTAATATATTATAGATTTACCTATCATACTATATCCCAAATAAGAACATTATTCATGTAACTTTACAGGATAAGTTTGTAATTAGCCTATAAATGTCCTAATAATTTTTTATATCATAAATAAAATCTAACAATATTTAGAATGAATACTTAATGATAAAAAACATCATTTATTATTATTTTTAGTTTGGTTGGAATTCATATAAAACCAAACCAAGCGATTTGATTATCAATTATAATTTAATTTTTGTTTGATTAGTCAAACTACCCAATTCGGTTAATTGAATAAGTGGCTTGATTTAATTTTAACCAAACCCACCAAATGATAAGCCCTATTCATGCTAAGCCAATTCAAGCTTGAGCCGAGTCAAATGAAAATGGTCTTGTGCTCGCTCAATACAAATTGGAGTCATACTTGGCACGAGCTCAACCAAGCCGAACATGAAACAAAAACAAATACAAGTTCGATCAAACTGTCAGCAGCCTTAATATTTCCCATTTCCAGGAAGGTTGTCCCTTGCCATACGATCCTGCTTAACAGTCCCTTATCATATACTTCTTGTTTACAGCCAAGTATTGCCCTTGGGACAATCACCCGCCCCATCAACCCATAAAAACACGGCCCATTGCCAGAGACTTTGATAACGCCCAGTAATTTGCCAAAATTCCAAAAAATACAGTTAAAATTTCCGAAATTATTGAAAAAGAGTCAAAATCGCCTCAGGCGGACCTGACCTTCTCTAAGGTAACAAAACTACCAAAAGATAGTTTTCTGAAACCGGTGGCTATGCCACGGTTCCATACACACACATACAAACTCTTACATTGCAACCTTTCTACTGCAGCCGGCAGCTCCTTGGATCACTCAAACCTATACCACTACAAAACGGCAAGATCTTGATACAACAATGCAGAAGCTGAGAAGCATGACCTGTGCTTCTAAATTGATAAGGTAGACGTAAGAACTCAAAGCTGGTAAAATTACACGATCAAATGATAAAAATAGCTTAATGGTCAGGGTAATCAATAAGAAAGGATTGACAGTTTATAGCCAAGGTTTTGTCAAAGGTGACCGTTCTCTTCACCTTCTCATATTTTGGACAGAAAATCACAATAAACATTTGTACAATCGGCGGCCGATGCAACTTTCATAAATAAGTTTATAGTACAGTACAACACTGGTTGGTCTTCTTCGCTTGTTTGTAAAACATCTGCAGAAAATACAAGACATGAATAAATAAACACTGGAACACAAACAGTAACAGGTGTGTTATTCCTACACTGAATTTTGCCGAAAATGTATCATGGATCAATTCATAATATCCAATTTTTCCCAAAGGCAAAAAAATAATTATCTGATGCCACCAACAAAATCAAAGGAAACAAGTAAATGTTAGCAAACTACATCTCCTGTCGTGTAGCTAGCATGGCCTGTGCAAAGCTTAATAAGTTTGACGTGGGCATTTAAAAAAAAAGCATTTCAATTAGAATCTTTCATTCATTATTTCTGCTTGCATTAGAACTTAAATAATCAATGAATTTTTACATAAAAAAAAATCAAGTAGTTAGTTCTTCAATACGGAAAGAGTTTACGAATCATTCAAATAATGTAAACCTCTCATAAAGTAGTGATAATTCTTTTGCTTTTTATGAGGCCAAAACTCCATAGAGCAAAGAAGGCTGGTAGGCTGGGGTGACCATTCCTGAGTTGCTAAGTTTCACCACCCATCTAGGCCATCCATGAGGTGGACCTATGCAACACAGGAAGGGTCATCCCCAGCCTACCTTTTGCCTAACACAAAATGAGTCCAACAAATGTTTAAATAAAAAATGAATGGAACATAATCATTTCGCATAATGGATCATATGAAAGGAAACAAAATGAATCTAAGCTACTCAAGAGATAATTACATAGCAAAATACCTGAGAAGCAGCACTTAGATCAGAACTTTTCTCAACTAAACTGTCGAGCTTTACACCTCGTTCAAGAACACTATCAATGGTCTTATGCTGCACCCAACAATTTAAAAATAAAACAGCAGCAAACTAAACATCAAAATGATCAAGAAAAAATATTTAAAAGAAACAAGTTCGAAGCAGTAGCATAATCATCATATGTCCGGAACATTTCAAAATTTTTGACAACTCTACTTGGCACTTAACGAGAAACATAAGTGCTATAGTGGCAGACTGTTTACATGGTCTAGTACAAAACTTCTACCTCACATAACAGTAACAAATTGGTTCTAAAAGGGAAAAGTTTTGATCAATCTAGAAATATTATCTATAATAAAAAATAATACAGAAGTGTGAACAAACAACACACTCCGTGCAGAACTTTGGATTGTGTGATCACCAATGGAAAGATAAACCATAAGCTCAAATCCATGGACCATGTCTTGAGAGATAAATGCAATTAACTTTAAGATCTAACTTCTTGTGATATCTTAAAAAAAACTTCAGTCGTGACATGAGATACAAAGGAAATGGCAAAGCTTTTCTCAATCTCTTCAGTACTGTCAGCAGCCTTGCAATACCTTCTCAAATAAATAGCTTCACTGATGCTCTTGGATGCTTATGAAGTGATTTAAACAAACTATAAAAGCTGAAGAGAAGAATTTATAACCAAATATTTTTTTGTACACCAAACAGGACAATGAGGTTAAAGGTGACAAAGAAATACCAAAACGTATAATACCATATATCATTAAGTTGAAAAAAAGTTGGTTGTAATTTGAACAAGTCAAAGTTTGTTATCGCAATCTTCAAGACTTGTTATTTGAGCCAAGGATTGTTATTCTAACGCATGAATAACAATGGTCTTGGTCTTAAATGATTGTTATTTGAAGACATTAGAACTCTTAATTTCAGCCCTAAAATTCAAAACCATTGGAAGCTACACTTACAAGTCAGTAATAAGGGACAACTAAAAGTAATGAACAAAAAAGGCTGAGGAAAATGATAACTTACAAGTATGATTTTGGTTTCATCCAAATCCCTTTGAATTTTTAGCAACTTGTCAGCCTCCGCAGGATCCTAAAGGCATAAATTAGAAGGGGAAAAAAGCCAGATTAATATTCAGCAAACTAGTAAAGTTTCCATATATAAGATATTCGGAGGATACCTGAAACTTGGTCAGAGCTTCATTTAAATAAGGCCATGGTTGTGTAGCATCAGCGGTAATTGTCCTCCATGATTCCCCAAAATTCTTCTGGTATTCATCAAGAACCTAACATAATATAAAATCAAGTCATCATTACTAGCAGTGTTTTGCAATTTGCTTTCTATCTATTGGTCATTTCCCAGACTTATGGAAACAAGCACACTGCACAAAGCAAAAACTGAAACCCCAAAGATGTAGGACAAATTTGAGTTGTATTAAGGCTATTTTAACAAGTGATTTTCTCTTTTATTAGTTTAATGATGTTTAGGGAGTTTTATGTAATTTTCATATTTTAACACATGATGTTTAGGTATTTTTATTAGGCCATATATAAGAGTCTTCCATCATTGTAAATGTTAGATTGTGATGAATGAAAATATTAAGCTTTGGTCGATTCCAAGTTTTATCTCTTAATCTCCCGAAGTGCTTCGTGAATTGTCGGCCTATCTCTCCAACCTCTCCCAATTTGTTGGCTTTCTCCTTCTTCCTACCCTCTTTTTCATCTTTATTTCTATCCAGTTCTATTCTCCCTTCAAATCCTGTTTCCCATCCCCATCACCCATACACATCAATGAAATTAAACTTCATAAGGCAAAGAAATTTGGAGGGCATAAAGTGAACTGGAAATCATCTTTGCAAAAATACATAGCACAAGGACAACTAGTCAAACTAACCAAAAAAATTTGAAAAGTAAACCACTCACCTCATTTAAAAGAGAATAAGCACTTCGAACAGGGTAATGGACATCCGTAAAGGCCAAAGCACAGAGGCCACCTCGATTGTAAGAATGCACCTTGTATTCTAATACAAAGATCAAAATAATCAGGACGGCTTAAAAATAGCTCTATAAAATCCATAAATCCGTGGCATAATTCCATGTTAAAAAAATAATAAAGTAAAGAAAATGATGATTGTGTACGCAAATGGAAAAGTTAATATGACAAAGCATGAAATAACCAATAAGCATAACTTTATTTATTTATTTTTAAAAATGCAGCCAAAATAAGAAAACAACCTAAAACCCAAAAGCAAATGGCAACCATCATATCGAAAACCATACTAAGAGCCCATACAACGTTCAAAATCACTCACGATATTTAACAACCAAAGATGAACAAAGTATCCAACACTAAACAACTATCGCAACTTCTATCCAATACTTAAACCCAAAAAGATAAAAATAATATTTACTCATTTGTCCAACAGCAATCAAACAAATATCCAACAAATTATCTCCCCAAATAACCCAAGACTTCTAAATTTCCAACATAACGCAAACAAAAGCAAATAAAAACCTAAAGCCAACACAAACATTAGAAATTGCACGCCACATCAACATCCAAAAAGAACAAGAATCCGACAAGAAGCAACAATCCCCAATTTAAAATCAAGAATTTCCAAGTTTTTATGTTATTCATGTCATTCGTTGAGGGGCAACCAAATAAATTCACCACAAATCATCTCTTCAAGCACACTCAAAATCAAAAGAAAATGACAACAAGCAGATCGGACAACAACAAACTAATTACTAGGGCAAAAACAACATTCAGCAAGCAATTTCGACCACCACGAAAACGAACAAGAACCAATCACAATACAACAATCCCAACATCAATTTCACCAATTCCCCCCAAAAAGATCAGATTTTTTCCTACTCATCTGTCCAACAGCAGCAGTCAAACAAATTCCCCACAGAAATTACCCCAATCAAACCAATCAAAACCCTTCATTCCCCACACACAAAATCAACAACCATCAACAATGCCAATAGTCCAACATAATACAACAATCTCAACTTCAATTCAACAATCACCCCCCACCTCCCCCTTTCCCCCGAAAAAAGATGAAATCTTTTTATTCAACCATCCAACAGGAGCAATCAAACAAATTTCCCCTTCAAATTAGCCCCATCGAATCAACCAAAACCCCCCAAATCCTTCCACAGACAGATCCAACAACCACCATAATACCAACAATCCCAACTCCAATTCAACCAAAAATTACATCAAAAAATCCCCCAAAAATCAAAAAAAAATAAAGAAGAAATGAAAAGGAAGGAGAGAAACCTTCTTGTTGGAGGGATTGGCGCTGGCCGGGAGGGGTGCGCTTGGCGACCGTGCGGGCGAAGAAGAGGATGAACTCGCGGGCGGCGGAGCGCTGGAAGTATCCGAAGTGTGAGACGTCGGTGGCGGAGGCCAGCACCGGCGGCTCCGACGATGAGTCCGGCGACACCGATCGGAGGAGGAGGAGGGCCGTGATCTTCATTCGCGCCCGGAAATGTGCACCCGATTTGGGAAAGGGGATATGAACGGGGAATGTTTGACAAATTCGGGTCCCCAACTTTATGAATTACGGATCCCAGGTCAATTTTTTTTTCCAAATTTATGCTAAACACGCGTGCTAATCAACTTATATTCTAATCCACTGCTTGATTCATTATCAACCTCCATCACTGATTTGATTTAAAAAGTAGTCATTGTTGGTGTCTCGTGTAAGACAAGTAAAACTAATTCTACATTTAATACTTAATAACTGATATATAAATTTTTAATTTTAATTAATTATTTTTAAACAGATGACTTAGACTCGTAAATTCACTTTCGAAAAAATAATTTTGACTTATTAAATTCATTAATTTATACTTTAAATTAGATCGTTATATCTTATTTATCACTTAAACGTGACTCTTTGCTTTCTTGCTGCTTCTAGGCGGCCTTTCGCTCCCACCTATATACAACTCTTCGAGTTGGTCACTTGATTTTGATTTCTTTGTCGCTTGCTGCTTCCCTTTGAGTTTGGCCATCTAATTTTAATTTATTCACTGTCTACGAATGACACTCCTTTCCTCTCCTTTTCTTCGCTTTCACTGTAAACTCTTGTAAAGTTTTCTACAGGCAATTTTCAACAACCTTTTTTTGGTGTCATCGGGACTAACTTAATTGGGACTAACTCATACATCGCTTTTTTTTTCAAGGATGGCTAAGTTGACTTTGGGTTTAGCGAACACAAGTGTGACATGTACCTTGTATTAGTGCTTGGTGCCTGTCAAATGGGGACAAAGGTATTTATATTTTGCAAGGATATATATACCACTTTTTTAAAGGTCAGTAAAAATGTGAATGTAATTTATACGTGTGAAATGTAAGCTGTAAAAATTTATTAATGTGTTAGTAAACCTATTTATTGAAGTGTAATCTGTATTTAAACCATAGTCATCCTGTGAATATGATTACACACCCCCAAGGGGTGTGTGCAATCATTATTCACGCTGGCCAAAAAGAAAATAGAGGAAGCGAAAAGGACAACTTCCCCTCACCCTCCTCACCGCTTGCCTATCTTTCTCCGGCGCAACGTGCACACACATTGCTCATTGAACATCTTTTGCTCCCTCTTTTTCCACTTCTCCCCCTCTCCTTCTTCTCCCTCCTCCTCTAGTTTACCCACAATTGCTGTGCGCCATAAAATGTAGTAAGAATGCAATATTTAGTTTACCTACAAATCATTCCATACGTAGTTGGTTTTTGGCCTTTATCTTGCTGTTTCTTGAGAATATAGGGAAGAGCAAGGTGCCAGTGGGAGGGGGTAAACCGAGTACTTGTTGTTGGGAAATAGACACTTCAACGGAAATAACCCAAAAAAATATTTCCCTTTAAGATGAAATGAAAACAAATATAAAATGGATAGGAGACAGAAAAAAAATTGATGGAAACTTTTCTCCCAATTTAGAGAAAAGAAAACCAACCTACTTTATCAACTTTGATTAAGAAAACTCTTACAATCAAATATCGAAGAAAAAACTCTCCTAACCCAAATCAGACCATTAACCAGATCTGAAAATACAATTCTTGAGAATACACTATATGAGAAATTGAGAAAACTAACATACACCTCAACAGAAAATTGGATCAAACTCACACCCTGGATGACGACCCCTACTGGATGACGTGTAAAACCCGTGACTCGAGTCAGAGTTTTACGGGAGTGAAGCGCAGTCGGTTCGAGTCGAGTCAGCTTCATGGACCGCGAGCTGGGTTGAGGCCAGCTGTGAGTTATGAGCAATGAGGGTCATGTATGCTCAAGTGTATGATGATAACGCCTGAAAGATGATGAAAAAAATGGGTTATCAAGTATATGGAGGTATGCAGTATTGATTGTTATTTTTATTTGATCGAAGAATAGTTTTAGGCCGAATAACGAATTAGGACGCGTTTGACGATATTCGGGTGGGTTATTAGTTATAGAGCATGTCATTTGGATGTTATTGTGTTTGTTTTATTTTATAGAATTTTTCCATATTTTTCTAGATTTTTTTTAGAATTTATTACGAACTAGTTATTATTTTGACTCGAGTAGGAATCGAGTCAATACTTATTTACGAAAATGCCATCGTACACACTTCTTCTTCCTCCCGACCCTTTTTCTTCCAAACCCTATCCACCGCCGCCGCCCCTTGTGGTCGCCGCCGCCGCCGCTGCCGACGCCGTGCTGCCGCCGATCGACGCCGCCCCGCCCCGCCGTGAAGTCGCCGTGCCGCCACGACCCACCCCGGCCACCGTCGCGCCGCCACGACGCCGGAATCGCCCCGCGAAGCCGCTTCGACCGTCGCCACTCCGGGCCTGATTTCGCCGCCGTCCGGGCCGCTCCGCCGCCGCTGTGACGCCGACGACCACCCCCTCGCCGTTGCCGACATTTCCCCCATCCATCCCGACCGCCGTCGAGGCCGGCCGGAGCCCCGATTGGAGAACGCCGCCGCCGCCGCCCGTTTTCAACGTCGCCGCCGACGGCCATCGCGGCCTCGGTTGCTCTGTTTGACACCGCCATCGGACCAAGCTCGTCGAGCTGGTGCCGATAGACCCCTTGATTGCCCCGTCCCGAATCGTCGCCGGAAAACCGTCGGAATCCGCCGGAAAACCGCCGATACTCGCCGGAAAACCGCCGGAACCGCCGGAAAATTGGATTCGAGGGAAGTTCGCCGGATCATCCGCCGAACGCACCCGGTCCAATCTGATCGGACTTCGGACGCCGCTAGGTGCCGAATTCGAGTTTCGAGCCGCGAAACGGAAACCCTAGCCGTCGCCGATTTTCGACGACGCGAGGTATAATTTATTTTAACTTAATTATTTGAAAGTATTGATTATTAGAATTTGCATGCTATGATTGATGAATTGTGCATTGTAATTACTTATATAAATGTGGATTTGATTTAGAATAAAATATGAAATTTGTGGAATTGTGTGGTGTTAAAAATAGAAGTTATGAAACTAATTAGGGTTATTAAGTAATAATCATGATCTAATGTAAACTAACCTAAGTAGACTTGTTAGAATTGATATAGGTTGATGTGTGACGGTTGATGTGTGATTGTGTTGATTGTGCGTGCATGGTATAGGATATGTGATTCATCATGCGGGCGTTAGTTTTTAGCTTGATTGTGTAGGTACGGTGTAGGAGCTCGCCGCCTAGGCGCGTGGACCCGTTTGGAGCTTCTACCAGGTCCGTTTAGGACTCGTTCTCTGTTTTACGCTACTCTATTGTTTATTTGATTTATCATGTGCAGGACGAGTTAAGTGGCGTTTTATCGGATCCCACTTAACTCGGGCCATTTAGCCAACAGTTCTTTTTCGGATTAATAACCCTCGAGGATGAGATCCCTCGAGTTTGTTTTCGAACTTCAGATCCAGCTCACGATGCCTTCGGGCCTATTGTATAAATCCCAACCCAGGCCTATATATATATAGTTTTCGTGTTTTCGGTGAGAGATGGAATGAGGGTTACTTGCGGCCACGTCTTCAGATAGGGCGTGTGCCCGGAAGAGCGGGCTCTGGAGCTGGGGAGAACCCACTTCGTTCCCGAAGGATCCGGACAACTCCACCTTTGAGTTCCTCAAACCCGGAGAAGTGTGGAGGTTTACGGGTACTGCAATGCAGCGCATGTCTAGACTTGTGGTTCAAAGGGTACTGAAGGCGACTGCCTGAGAGTGCTCGGCCTTTGTGCTCAAGGCCAGGAGTAATATGGAAGGTGCAGAGGGCGGTAAGGAATGAAATTTGATGCGAGAAGCAATAGAGAAATGGCCAAGGTATGAGAATGAGAAAGATAGGGGGACGCTGTCGACCCGAGGGCGACGGCCCGACGACGACGGCTCCCGTATGTGCCCTGATGAGAGTTCTTGAGGAAGTATATGGTTTTGATTCAACAGGAGAGTTTGCTCTCCTGTGCCAGATTGATATTAGTTATTTTCCGGGCCGGTAACACTCGTTACTGACGGTTTTTCTATATATATGTAGGTGAGGAATGCGAGCGATGAAAGCTGTCGGGACTGCGGAGGAGCAGCACGGAACCGCGCACACATGTACCTGCCGCGTGTAATGTATAATGATGGTTGTTTAATGCTGTGTGGATGATTATTACAATGTTTTTGTCTTGATGAATTACTTGTTATGAAACGAACTGATAAATATGAATGAGTAGGGAGCCTTGGAGTTCAGACTCGGCTCGGGTAAAAATGAATGAGATAATGATTTAATGTCATGGTAGATTATTATGTGTTATCGTATTTTCATAAAATATTATATATTTTCTTTTGGTTTCTCATTTATTATTTTGTCTTGTTTTTGCTTGTACATCACAGCATGCATGTAGGACCGCGTTAGAACCCAATCATTCTCATTTATGCATTTCATATTTGCATCTTCATCTTGAGACGCCGAGAGTAGATCCTGGTCGGCTTAACCGAATCTAGTAGATTAACGAACGGTTCGGTCGCCGGTGACATTTCCGGGTCGGTTCACGGGTGAGCCGAAACGGGGTGTTACAGTTGTGGTATCAGAGCCAGCTCTTGGCATATGTTCTCTGATACCAGTTGTGGTATCAGAGCCAACTCTTGGCATATGTTTACTGATACAGAGCCAACTCTTGGCATATTTTCTCTGATACCAGTTGTGGTATCAGAGCCAACTCTTGGCATACTAACCCTTGGTTGATTAAGATGGTAGATGCATTACAGGTTACATGTGTGCCGAAGCTGCTCCGAGTTGTTCCGACAGGTATTTTTCTGTCTTTATGTTTTTGTTCACAGATTTTCTTACCTAACAGTGGTGTGACAGGGTGAGTAGATTAGAGTAGGGTACACAAACAGGATGGTGACATCGGACCTGCCAGACGCAGATCAGGACCCCATCGCCTCCAGTAGTCAGACAGGATAGTCCCGACCATGGTCACAGTGACACAGCTTCCAGTCGACCTAGGACCACTATGCCACCAGCAGAGACGAGTGTACCGGTATCAGCTAGTCGTCGCACAGAGAGTCATCGCCGAGACAGTCGACGCGACAGTCACCGCAGTGGGAGTAGTCGACAGGAAAGGGATGCTGCAATAGCTAGGCTAGTTGAGGTTCAGATGCAAATGCAGCAGAATCAGGAGGAATTTAGGAGAGAGCTCAGACAGATAGCTCTATCAGTGGCTAGAGCAGAGAAGAGACCAGTCGTGGATGAAGAGGCGCAAGGAGAGCCAGTAGCGCCCATGGGCCCTCCGCCGCCGCCTCCTCCTCCACCGCTGCAACAGGGAGCTACCCCCGCAACAGCTCCTCTGGTTGCCCCACTTCAGGCAAGGATGAGACAGGACGTCGATGGACCTGCGATAGCAGGCAGCAGGCAAACTGTAGGGGGAGTGGAGCAGTTGGAGGTGACAGTGTACCAGTTGGTACGGGATCACAGATTCCTCGATATGAGCAAGCAGAGGGATCAAATAGATCTGTAGACGTGAGGAGTTTGGAATTGTGGCAATATGAGAGATTCGTGAAGAATGGCGGACGACCTTTCTTTGGGAAGTTGGATGCTGAGGAGGCATTCCTATGGATATCGTCGGCCATAGGAGTGTTTGATAGTATGGCATGCCCCGTAGAACACAGAGTGCGCGTCGTCACAGGAGCATTCCAGGACGAAGCCAGGATATGGTGGAGTTCGGTCCAGAATTCTGTATTCGCCCATCGTCAGCCCCAGGACATCACATGGGAGGAATTTAAGGCGGAATTCGATGGAAAGTATTTTCCACCAGATGTTAGGAGAAGGAAGGAACGAGAGTTCCAGATGTTGAGGCAAGGGCCTATGACCGTAGTACAGTATGAGACGAGGTTTAGAGCGTTGGAGAGATTTGCACCAGATTTGGTTCCAACTGAAGGAAGAAGAATAGAGCGCTTCTATGAAGGCCTCCATCATGAGATTCGGATGGCATACTTGGATAGGAAGTTTACTACCCTCGGTGACGTAGTGAGAGCTGCAGGTGAAGCAGAGCGAGTGATAGCTACACGACCACGTCGAGATGTCGACCAGAGGCAGCAACATCCGAGGCCATATCAGCCAGAGCAGGGGGCACAGCAGAGACGACATGTAGATGCGCCAGTAGCCATGAGAGCCATGGATGGCCAGGTACAGGGCAACAGAGCCCCATTCTGTCAGAGTTGCCAACGCCATCATTGGGGAGAGTGCAGAGCAAGTAGAAATGTATGCTACAACTGCGGTTAGCCAGGACACCGAGCCACAGAGTGCAGAGTAGGCACTAGGGTTTGTTACAACTGCGGTCAGCCAGGACACAGGGCTGCAGAGTGTAGATGAGGCACTAGGGCCTGTTACAGTTGCGGTCAACCGGGACATAGGGCTGCAACGTGTCCGACTAGCTAGAGCCAGCAGTTGACACTCCCAGCGCCTCAGCAGAGACTTGCACTTCCAGCTCTCCAACAGCAGTCATAGTAGAGTGGACCAGGGAGACAGCTGAGTATAGAAGAGATTCCAGTGGTCGGCGAATTTACAGATGTCTTTCCTGAGGAGATTACTAGATTGCCGCCAGACAGAGAGGTGGATCTTGCTATCGAGTTTATGCCTGGCACAGCCCCAATTTCGAGAGCTCCAATAGGATGGCACCTCTGGAGCTCAAGGAACTGAAGGAACAGTTACAGACACTGTTGGACCAAGGATTCATCAGACCGAGTGTTTCCCCTTGGGGCGCACCGGTGCTATTTGTGAGGAAGAAGGATGGAAGCATACGGTTATGCATAGATTATAGGATGCTAAACCATGCAACGGTTAAGAATAGATACCCTCTTCCTCGTATTGATGATTTATTTGACCAGTTGAGCTTAGCAGTTGTCTTTTCAAAGATTGATTTGAGATCAGGATACTACCAACTGAGGATTAGAGCAGAAGACATCCCGAAGACTGCGTTCAGGACGAGATATGGACACTACGAGTTTCTGGTCATGCCGTTTGGATTGACCAATGCTCCAGCAACATTTATGGACTTGATGAACCGAGTGTTCAATCAGTACTTGGACCAGTTTGTGATCGTCTTTGTGGATGACATACTGGTATATTCTTCATCTAAGGAAGAACATGCGCAACACCTGAGGATTGTGTTGCAAACACTGAGAGAGCATAGGTTGTATGGGAAATTTTCGAAGTGCAGTTTCTGGTTGTCAGAGGTGAATTTTCTCGGCCACATCATCTCAGCATCAGGCATCTCAGTGGATCCAGCTAAGATAGAGGCAGTAGTGCAGTGGGAACAACCGAAGACACCTACGGAGGTTCGGAGTTTTCTGGGATTGGCTGGATACTACAGACGGTTCATTCAGGACTTCTCTTCCATAGCAGCCCCTCTGACGCGACTGACTAGGAAAGAGGAACGGTTCATATGGACAGACGAATGTGAGCGGAGTTTCAGGATGCTAAAGGAGAGGTTGACTTCGGCGCCTATCCTCGCATTGCCTGAGGGACATGAGGATTTTGTAGTGTATACTGATGCCTCAGGGATTGGCTTAGGTTGTGTTTTGATGCAGAAGGATAAGGTTATTGCTTATGCATCTCGTCAGCTCAAGGTGCACGAGCGTAACTATCCTACTCATGACCTAGAGCTTGCTGCAGTCATATTTGCTCTCAGAATATGGAGACACTATCTATATGGAACGTCTTTCAAACTTCTAACTGATCACCAGAGTCTGAAATATATCTTCACGCAGAAGGATCTGAATAGCAGACAGAGGAGATGGTTGGAGATGTTAGCTGATTACGAGGTCGACATAGCATACCATGAGGGCAAGGCGAATGTGGTAGCCGATGCATTGAGCAGGAAGCCAGGATTCTTGTACACCGCAGGATTAGCAGCATTGTCAGTGACCGAGCACACTACGAGCCAGAGACAGTTAGTTGGGATGATGGCGCGACTTACGATTCAGCCAAGCGTGCTTGAGCAGATTCGGATTGCACAGGAGGTAGATCCGCAGTTGAAGCAATGGTTGGAACACGGAACACATCAGGAATTGGCCAGGGATACAGACGGATTAGTCAGATTGAGAGGCCGACTATTCGTGCCTAATGTCCCAGAGTATCCCGGACTTCGAAGTACTATTCTTCATGAAGCTCACACGTCGAGATGCTCAGTACACCCAGGTGGAGTGAAGATGTACCACGATGTCCGACGAACCTATTGGTGGCCAGGAATGAAGAGAGAAGTATACGATACAGTGGCTAGATGTTTGGTATGCCAGCAAGTGAAAGCCGAGCACGTACGTCCAGGTGGAATGCTACAACCGTTGGAAACCCCAGAGTGGAAGTGGGAGAGTATAGCTTACGACTTTGTAGTTGGTTTACCTAAGACCCGCCAACAAAAGGATGCGATATGGGTCATAGTGGATCGACTTACAAAGAGCGTACACTTCATACCGATCAGGATGGATTACCCACTGACCACATTGGCTACGCTATACAGAGATCAGATAGTCAGGTTACACGGCGTACCACGGGAGATCATATCAGACAGGGATCCGAGGTTCACATCGCGATTTTGGAAGGCTTTTCAGGCAGCTATGGGTACAGAATCGAGATTCAGCACAGCTTTCCATCCTCAAACAGATGGACAGACGGAAAGAACCATACAGACCCTGGAAGACTTGCTTCGCGCATGTATCCTAGATTTCGGAGGGAGTTGGGAAGAACACCTACCTTTGGTGGAATTCTCCTACAACAACAGCTATCAGGCCACGATTGGAATGGCACCGTTCGAAGCACTGTACGGCAGACCATGCAAATCCCCAGTGTGTTGGGTGCAGGGCAGCGAACCAGTGGTAGTTGGGCCAGAAATGATCCAGCAGACACAAGAGGTGGTAATGAGGATTAGAAGAAGAATGAGGTCAGCTCAAGATAGACAGAAGAGTTACGCAGACCAGCGCAGACGTGAGGTTCATTTCGCGTTAGGAGATCACGTTCTCCTGAAGGTCTCTCCGACTAAGGGAAACACGAGATTCGGGACGCGAGGGAAACTCAGTCCGCGCTATATCGGACCCTTTGACGTGATTGAGCGCATTGGACCAGTGGCATATAGGCTAGCATTGCCTCCTCACCTATCAGCGGTGCATGACGTCTTCCACGTGTCAATGTTGAAGAAGTATCACCCTGACAACTCTCATGTCATCAACTTCAAAGAGGTAGAGCTGCAACCAGACCTGACGTACCCAGAAGATGCAGTCCAAATCGTGGACCGAAGAGTGAAGATTCTCCGAAGAAAAGAAGTTCCCCTAGTACGAGTGCAATGGACCCGACGAGGAGTTGAAGAAGCTACGTGGGAACGAGAAGACGAGATGAGGAAGCGATACCCGGAGTTGTTCGAGCAACCAGCTTCACGACCAGGCACTACGCCAACACGTACATTTAGATGAGGAACATGATGGAAACTTCCTTGGTTAAAATTTCGAGGACGAAATTTTTCTAAGGAGGGAAGGTTGTAAAACCCGTGACTCGAGTCAGAGTTTTACGGGAGTGAACCAGTCGGTTCGAGTCGAGTCAGCTTCATGGACCGCGAGCTGGGTTGAGGCCAGCTGTGAGTTATGAGCAATGAGGGTCATGTATGCTCAAGTGTATGATGATAACGCCTGAAAGATGATGAAAAAAATGGGTTATCAAGTATATGGAGGTATGCAGTATTGATTGTTATTTTTATTTGATCGAAGAATAGTTTTAGGCCGAATAACGAATTAGGACGCGTTTGACGATATTCGGGTGGGTTATTAGTTATAGAGCATGTCATTTGGATGTTATTGTGTTTGTTTTATTTTATAGAATTTTTCCATATTTTTCTAGATTTTTTTAGAATTTATTACGAACTAGTTATTATTTTGACTCGAGTAGGAATCGAGTCAATACTTATTTACGAAAATGCCATCGCACACACTTCTTCTTCCTCCCGACCCTTTTTTTTCCAAAACCCTATCCACCGCCGCCGCCCCTTGTGGTCGCCGCCGCCGCCGCTGCCGACGCCGTGCTGCCGCCAATCGACGCCGCCCCGCCCCGCCGTGAAGTCGCCGTGCCGCCACGACCCACCCCGGCCACTGCCTCGCCGCCACGACGCCGGATTTGCCCCACGAACCGCGACGCTCCGCCCGTCGATTCCGCCGCCGTTCGGCCGCCGTCGCCGCCGCTGCGACCACCAGTACCACCCCCTCGACCGTTGCCGACATTTCCCCCATCCTCCCGACCGCCGTCGAGGCCGGCCGGAGCCCCGATTGGAGAACGCCGCCGCCGCCGCCCGTTTTCAACGTCGCCGCCGACGGCCATCGCGGCCTCGGTTGCTCTGTTTGACACCGCCATCGGACCAAGCTCGTCGAGCTGGTGCCGATAGACCCCTTGATTGCCCCGTCCCGAATCGTCGCCGGAAAACCGTCGGAATCCGCCGGAAAACCGCCGATACTCGCCGGAAAACCGCCGGAACCGCCGGAAAATTGGATTCGAGGGAAGTTCGCCGGATCATCCGCCGAACGCACCCGGTCCAATCTGATCGGACTTCGGACGCCGCTAGGTGCCGAATTCGAGTTTCGAGCCGCGAAACGGAAACCCTAGCCGTCGCCGATTTTCGACGACGCGAGGTATAATTTATTTTAACTTAATTATTTGAAAGTATTGATTATTAGAATTTGCATGTTATGATTGATGAATTGTGCATTGTAATTACTTATATAAATGTGGATTTAATTTAGAATAAAATATGAAATTTGTGGAATTGTGTGGTGTTAAAAATAGAAGTTATGAAACTAATTAGGGTTATTAAGTAATAATCATGATCTAATGTAAACTAACCTAAGTAGACTTGTTAGAATTGATATAGGTTGATGTGTGACGGTTGATGTGTGATTGTGTTGATTGTGCGTGCATGGTATAGGATATGTGATTCATCATGCGGGCGTTAGTTTTAGCTTGATTGTGTAGGTACGGTGTAGGAGCTCGCCGCCTAGGCGCGTGGACCCGTTTGGAGCTTCTACCAGGTCCGTTTAGGACTCGTTCTCTGTTTTACGCTACTCTATTGTATATTTGATTTATCATGTGCAGGACGAGTTAAGTGGCGTTTTATCGGATCCCACTTAACTCGGGCCATTTAGCCAACAGTTTTATTTCGGATTAATAACCCTCGAGGATGAGATCCCTCGAGTTTGTTTTCGAACTTCAGATCCAGCTCACGATGCCTTCGGGCCTATTGTATAATGTTCGGGCGCGGGTTCGTCCGCTGGTGCGGGTTAGAGTGTTCCCGCGTCGGGTTGGAAGGGTTCGGTGGGACCGAGGCGCCCTTGCCGCGCAAAGAGACAGCGTGATGAGACTAAAGAGTCACAAGTATCCAAGTGGATGGCGATTTCCAATCCTAATTATTCATTTCCATAGACATATCATGCTTGAATGCATGAAAATTGCAACTGCAATGCTGCTTCAACTTCAGAAGGGAAAGATTGTCTTCCTCCTCTGGATTGCAATAACTCCTCCAAGGCGTCTCCTTCAATGGCGTCCTTAGTTGCAGCAGGGTGTATTTCAGCAATTCCTTCTTCAAGTCTCCTTCTTCAATTCAGCAAACATAGGTGTCCTCCTCCTAGCAGCAACATCAACCTTCAATGGCGACCTTAATTGCAGCAGGTGATTTCAGCAACTCCTTTAATCAGCAAGACAGCAACATGACATTTCCTTCCCCTTGCTTCTTCTCCAATGGCAGCAACAAGCAAGGATGGAGGAAGATCCGGCAGCAACAAGCAAGGATGGAGGAGGCCCAATGGCAGCAACAAGCAAGGATGGAGGAGTAGGGCGTCCTCCTAGCAGCAACAAGCAAGGATGGAGGAGTAGGGCGTCCTCCTCCTAGCAGCAACAAGCAAGGATGGAGGAGTAGGGCGTCCTCCTCCTAGCAGCAACAAGCAAGGATGGAGGAGTAGGGCGCCTCCTCCTAGCAACAACAAGCAAGGATGGAGGAGCTTCTTCTCCAATGGCAGCAACAAGCAAGGATGGACGGAGTAGGGCGTCCTCCTCCTAGCAGCAACAAGCAAGGATGGAGGAGTAGGGCGTCCTCCATGCTCCTAGTGCAACAACAAGCAAGGATGGAGAGTAGGGCGTCCTCCTCCTAGCAGCAACAAGCAAGGATGGAGGAGTAGGGCGCCTCCTCCTAGCAACAAGCAAGGATGGAGGAGTAGGGCGTCCTCCTCCTAGCAGCAACAAGCAAGGATGGAGGAGTAGGGCGTCCTCCTCCCTAGCAGCAACAAGCAAGGATGGAGGAGTAGGGCGTCCTCCTCCTAGCAGCAACAAGCAAGGATGGAGGCAATGGCAGCAACAAGCAAGGATGGAGGAGTAGGGCGTCCTCCTCCTAGCAGCAACAAGCAAGGATGGAGGCAATGGCAGCAACAAGCGCGATGGAGGAGTAGGGCATCCTCCTCCTAGCAGCAGCAGCCTGGGCGTGGAACACCGTTTTCCAGCCCCTCCCCTTTCAACCTGCAATGGCGTCCTTATTTATAGTAAGCGAACAGCAACTTCGTCTTCTCAATGCAATGAGTTTGTGACTTTGTTCTTCTCCAATGCAATACTTCGTCTTCTCAATGCAATACTTCGTCTTCTCACGTGCAATGACTTCGTCTTCCTCCACTCTGTCTTCTTCAATCTCGTGGACCCCTTCCCTCCTTCCGAATAAATCTCACGTATCATCATTTCTATTAAATTAGGCATAACCACGGGTTCAACCACGACTGGTTGGGTTAACCGTCATGATTGAGCCGAGGGGTGCGTGAAAAATTTGGACGAACATATAAATCCCAACCCAGGCCTATATATATATATATAGTTTTCGTGTTTTCAGTGAGAGATGGAATGAGGGTTACTTGCGGCCACGTCTTCAGATAGGGCGTGTGCCCGGAAGAGCGGGCTCTGGAGCTGGGGAGAACCCACTTCGTTCCCGAAGGATCCGGACAACTCCACCTTTGAGTTCCTCAAACCCGGAGAAGTGTGGAGGTTTACGGGTACTGCAATGCAGCGCATGTCTAGACTTGTGGTTCAAAGGGTACTGAAGGCGACTGCCTGAGAGTGCTCGGCCTTTGTGCTCAAGGCCAGGAGTAATATGGAAGGTGCAGAGGGCGGTAAGGAATGAAATTTGATGCGAGAAGCAATAGAGAAATGGCCAAGGTATGAGAATGAGAAAGATAGGGGGACGCTGTCGACCCGAGGGCGACGGCCCGACGACGACGGCTCCCGTATGTGCCCTGATGAGAGTTCTTGAGGAAGTATATGGTTTTGATTCAACAGGAGAGTTTGCTCTCCTGTGCCAGATTGATATTAGTTATTTTCCGGGCCGGTAACACTCGTTACTGACGGTTTTTCTATATATATGTAGGTGAGGAATGCGAGCGATGAAAGCTGTCGGGACTGCGGAGGAGCAGCACGGAACCGCGCACACATGTACCTGCCGCGTGTAATGTATAATGATGGTTGTTTAATGCTGTGTGGATGATTATTACAATGTTTTTGTCTTGATGAATTACTTGTTATGAAACGAACTGATAAATATGAATGAGTAGGGAGCCTTGGAGTTCAGACTCGGCTCGGGTAAAAAAATGAATGAGATAATGATTTAATGTCATGGTAGATTATTATGTGTTATCGTATTTTCATAAATATTATATATTTTCTTTTGGTTTCTCATTTATTATTTTGTCTTGTTTTTGCTTGTACATCACAGCATGCATGTAGGACCGCGTTAGAACCCAATCGTTCTCATTTATGCATTTCATATTTGCATCTTCATCTTGAGACGCCGAGAGTAGATCCTGGTCGGCTTAACCGAATCTAGTAGATTAACGAACGGTTCGGTCGCCGGTGACATTTCCGGGTCGGTTCACGGGTGAGCCGAAACGGGGTGTTGCATGACGACCCCTACTTCAACTTGAGATGATGTAAACTTCTCCAAACTCTCCATATATGAGCCAAATGTACTCAAAAAGCTCTCAAGAAGATGTTTTTTCTAACATCTTTATATAGAAGATTATGAGTAAAATTCTAAAGGCCAACTCATTACACTTCTATCGCAAAGGACGAAATCACACATTGGAATACCAAATGCCAACCATTAGTGCGATAACCAAAACCAAAAACTGGTAATTGAGTTTTTCAATGTGAATGGGTGAGGGAAACTCAACAAATCCTCCCCTTCACGAATCCATAAGCTAACTAGACATACGTGTTTTGCAACACCACCCCCCCACAAAACAGCAGGTACGCCATCACCGACAAGCCGGCGGGACCATGTTGTCGATCCACTCCATCATGATCGCCAACACTAGTAACCAGCAGAGTAAGATCCACAAACCCTTCTCCCCCCCCCCCCCTACCTCCCTTGTTTTGCAACACCACACCCCACAAACAGTAGGTACGCCATCACCAACAAGCCGATGGGGACCATCGTGGCAGCTGCCGATCCCCTCCCCCTTTGCGGATGCCCTGTATAACCTTGAAAAAATAATTAGGTTATTTTATTTTAGAGTTTTATAAATCTTAGAACGAACAATAAATATTATTTAATTAAATTAATTTTTGAAAAAATTAATATTATAAATTATCAATTTTGACATTTAGCATATCGGTACAATGACATTTATAATATTTTTTGGATTTGACATCCATTTGTATTAACTTAATAATTAATTTGTGACTTTACGTTATCACACAAATGACTTTTTAAATTCCACACATATTTATAAAATTTAATGTAATGACTTCATGAATTCCACACATATTCTTTTATATAAAGGAAAGTTCTGTTGTTAAATAAAACATCCACTAGATAACTT
Organism: Piper betle; assembly: GCA_033002965.1. Classification (NCBI taxonomy): domain Eukaryota; kingdom Viridiplantae; phylum Streptophyta; class Magnoliopsida; order Piperales; family Piperaceae; genus Piper; species Piper betle. Next base: position 30,290 of record JAURVB010003724.1, read on the forward strand.
GTGAGCACATTTGGCTTTAGAGAAATTACATCCATATTAAGATCATGTGTTGTAGGTGCGGGTACCTCATCACAATTTTAGGTTCGTATAATTACTTAAAATGCTATATATTTCGATTTGGGAGTCTTAGTCGACCTAAGTCCACATTCGATCACCATGCGTCAAGCGCAACCGAGGTCAAAGAATTGGCTCAGTCCAATACAGGATAACACCCTTAAAAAATTATTATATGGGAGTCTTGGTCGACTTAAATTCATATTCGACCACCATACACCGAGCGCAACCGGGGTGAATTGATTCAATCCGACACAGGGCAGCGCACCCCTTGAAAGATTAAATACCTGCCCCCATGTCACAAGACACAGTGGCACAAGATGGCATATTATGCACTTGTGATACTGAGAGGGTGAGTCAATGACAAATATCGGTAACTGCAGGCTGAGGGCCACGTAGCGTGTGTCCGCATACATAGGATTGTAGCTGGATGGGCGGCCACCCTCTCAGCATATTAGGAGTTCAGCATAGGCTCATAATTACTAAAAGATATAATTCAGATGTTGTAGAATATATTAATTATTTTTTGTAATTATACGACTTACTGTTTTTATTACTAACGTGGAATTGCCTCCGCAGGTATGAGCATGGAAGGATGGGTAGAGTCGGGACAATTGGAGGACTCTATTATTAGACTGTTCTGTTTTCGAGATTGTTTGCATGACAGTGGGGTTTTGGTTCGGTTCATGGGGCTTAGATTATTTTGAGCATTTATATATTAAATTTATAAGACACTTAGTTTCATAAAGTAACGCTTGGCTCGTGGCTCGGAATGGGCGGGTCATTACATGCCCCCGTTCATCCCCCCCCTCCACCCCACTCCCCCCAACCCACCCACCCCCCTCTCCCCTTCCCCCTTCACCCACCACCCCCCCGCCCCCTCCCCCCAGCTAGCCCCCTTGCCCCCGCCCCACCTATCCCCCGTTCGGCAAGCAATGGCCAGAACCCGGCCGCTGGCAAAAGGAGGGGGGAGGAGGATTCTTTTTACATCTAATCTGAGTCGTCCGATCATAAGGATAGCCTAGATTAGAGTGTGGGCAGGAAATTTTTCTTGCCCCTTGTTGAGATAAACTTATAATATATATATAGTAATATTGCAGTGCGCTACCTGCTTTTGGCAGCGCATTGCCCTGAGAACTACTGGATCATTATATCGGCTCTTTTGATTCCCCCTCGCCCCCCCCCCCAGCTGACACCTTTCGACTCCCCCTCTCCCCCCCCATCCCGCAGCCGCGCACCCCCTTCCCACCCCTGCCCGCCACCTTCCACCACCCCCCCCCCCCGACCCGTGCCCCCCGCCATGGCCTTCACCACCTCCACCAACCGCTACAGTACCCCCCAGCCCCGCCCACAGCCACGATCCCCCCTGCCCCCAGCTACTACCCCCTTCCCTTCTGAGCCCCCCTCCCCCAATAGGTGAGTCCCCTGGCCCCTTTACAACGCGACGAAGCCGCCGATCCCAGGTTGTCAACTAAAGAGTTAAGCCTTTGTATCCAGCTAAATACGAGCATCAGGTAAGAGTTAAGCCTTCAAAAGTATTTTGACTTAAATAAAGAAGGATTATTGTGACTATTTTAGTTGATTATATTCTTAGTATTTTGAAATTTTGTATTTTTTAAAAATGGACAATCTTCAAGATAAAAGAAATGACGAAGAAGAATTAGCCCAATATATTACAACAGTCTATCCTATTGTAGAAGATGACTTCAATCCAAAGGTTGGAATGCAATTTGATTATTTGTACGATGCACTCAACTTCTACACTAGTTATTAAAAAATGGGTGGATTTGGTGTACGTAAACATACTACAAATTATCATAATAAAACAAAAAAGTTATGTTCTCATGTGTTTGTGTGTTCTAAAAAAGGCATTCAAAAGAAGATAAGTGTAGAATACAAATTGGGTATGAAGATGATAATAATAATGATGGGATGAGTATGAACAAAACGAAAGAGAGAAATACCCCCAAAGGAAAAAAGAGAACTTATCTTATAAGTAGAGAAGATTGTCAAGCATGCATCAGGGTAACTAAAAATAAAGATGGCACATAGAAGGTCATGCATTTTGAAGAAGGATATTGTCATGCACTCCTTACACTATCAAAAACTCATTTCTTAGGTCACATAGGCATGTTAGCAGTGTGCACCGAAATTTGATTGACACATTTGCAGAGGCTAACATACAAACTTCTCAACTAATGTCTGTGCTAGAAATTGAAACAGGTGGGGCTGAAAATATTAGTTGTACAAAGATAGATATTAGAAATGCCTAGACAAGAAATAAAGAAGAGATAAAAGGAAATTGATGTTCAATTATTAATGGAATATTTCGAGGAAATGAAAGAGATGAATGATTCATTTTTTTATTGCTATGAAGTTGATAATGAGGGTAGATTGAAGCATTGTTTTTGGGTTGCAAGAAAAAATTATTATTTTTTCTCAAATGTGATGGTTTTTAATACAACATATGATACAAATAAATATGCACTTGTTTTTGCACCATTCACCGGAGTAAACCATCACAGGCAAACTATTACATTTGGACGTATTTTTTTGTGTAATGAGAAGGATGAGTCTTTTGTGTGGCAATTTGAAACATTTTTGAAATGCATGGATGGAAAGCATCCAGGGGCAATTGTTACGGATCAAGATCTTGCAATGGAGAAAGCAATTAAACTGATATTTTCTTTCACATATCATCGTCTTTACATTTGGCATATCCTTATGAAGAAAACTGAAAAATTAGGTACAATTGCTCACAAAGAGGAGTTTTATGAGTCATTTCATACTTTAATTTATAGTGCAGAAAACAAAGAAGAATTTGAATTACAATGGAGTAAAATAATGAAAGACAATTATTTGGAGGAAAATGAGTGGTTAAAATTCATATATGCAATTCGTCAAGCGTAGGTGCTTGTGTATAGTAAAGGTATATTTTTGGTTGGTATAAGAAGTTTGCAACGAAGTGAATCTCAAAACTCATTTTATTCAAAGTATGCCAACAAAAAAATAGCCTTATTGAGTTTATACATAGATTTGAGAGAGCTATCAAAAGACAGATATTGAACGAGGCAAAAGAATCTTATGAAAACTCATATAAAAGCCTCAAATTGGTCACTCCATTCAAGATGGAATGTAAGAGTTTATACTTGAAATTTTTTTATAAGTTTCAAGAAGAACTACATTATAGTTTGGTTTGTTGCTCATCTCATAAGAAATTAGATGGTGAGGATGTTGAACAGTATGATGTAACATGTTGTAGAAATAATAGAAAGTTGGTTGCACGTGTTACTTACATAGGAGTTGACAGTAGATGCACATTTAGCTGTAAACTTTTGAAAAGTGAATGTATTCCATGTAGGCATTTGCTGTATGTACTGAGATTGAATAAGGGAGATATTTTTCCTCAACTCTATGTCAAGAAGAGATGGACAATTGAAATAGCAAAGGAAGTTATTTTTGATAGTGATGGAGTGGAACTTCGTGGTGATTGCAACAAAACTTTATTTATAATTGGGGATAATTGGGGAGAATTGCACTGTATATTCAATCGATGGACCAAAAAGGCATATTCATCATCTGAGAAATTTGAACTTGCTAAGCAAAAACTTTTGGAGAGAAAAATTGGTAGAAGATGTGATAGATGATCAACGTCATAGAATACAAGTACATCCACCAACACAATCAAAGACAAAAGGAAGTGGTAAAAGGTGGAAGAGTGGTAAAGAACTTGCAATAGGACATATAGTCAAAGATAGGTTATGCCATGGTTGCAACAAACGGGGTAGTTGGGCACAATAAGCCCACTTGCCCTGCAATTGTAGCACATCGGTAATGTTGCCTAACACAAACCTTATTTTGATATTTGTTCTGTATAATGTATGTGATTAGTTTCCATGTTTTATTTTTAAATATATGGGAAAAAAATGTTCTATCTGAAAGTGGAGTCATGGAGTTTATTTAGGGGCGTCGGTAGCAATGATGGCGAATCTCAAAGCAGTGATGGAGAACGACTATGATAGCTACGAATCTAGAAGGACTGTATAATCTTAGTGATTTTGATTTTGGCTATTTATAAGCTTGACAGAAGTGATTTTGTTATTGGCTTTAATAAAACTTGACAGAATGTGTTTTGTTTTTTAACGTGTTTGTCTGGCATGATCTTTCATGGTTTGTACTTGTATTCATCATGTCCAAGAAAATTATATGAGATGGCTCTCATGTGTTTTGGCTCTAACGTTTTACTTTCTACCAACTCTTGGAAGCATAATATGAAGGCCGGATTTGATAAGTTTAATTAAAAGAATTACTTTAATTCATCAGAATTTTACATATTACTTTCATATAAAAATAACAAATCAAGAAAGAAACTAGTTTAATCAAGAAAGAAACTGGATCTCTGCTGTTTTTACACATGACGTGATGAATGTATATAAAAAAAGTTATAAGAATATATAAGAGTATGTCATTTTTTTAATATATAATGGATCACAAAATTAATTTAAAACCGTTTATCGAGTTATGATGTATTATTTATTAATTTTGGGTGGGTTATTAAGTTTAGAGCATCTTGTTCGAGTTAGAACTTAATTATTTTATTTGATACTACTTTATTATTTTTTACATTTTATGAGATGCTCTTTCGTAATATTAATTTAAGTCGAGATCCGATTAAATTTTTTTTATAAAATTACCCGATCATACCATGGTTGCTGCGGTGGTGGTGGCAGGGGAATCATGAGAGCCATAGGCCCACCCCACTCACACCATTGAGCGGACAGGCAAGCATGGCTCATATTTTAATATAGTATCATTGTCAGACCCAACCCACTCACACCATTGAGCGTACAGAAAAAAGAGGAGAAAAAATTTCTTGAATAGGAGAGCGTTAGAATATATATCCCACGACGAAGTGATTCATAGGTAGGCAAGCTTCCCATTATTACCGGTCAAGTTGGGTAAAAAAGCTCATGCCCTACACTTCAACGGGGAGCAATGAGAATGTGCAAAAACTCTCGTCCTTCAAGCAACAAGGCGACCTCCTCATCTCTGGCTCCTTCTCCAACCACCAGAGCCTCGTCGACGCCACGAAACAAGTTGATGTGGTGATATGCATCATCGCCGGAGTTCCCTGCATTGAAGCAACCATATGCTGAGCTAAAAAATGATGGTCTCGGAGGTCTTTCAAGAGTGCACGATGAATATTCTAATGCAAAAATATAAATCATTTTATTAAATTAATCACCAAAACAGAAATATTTCGAGAGAAACGATGTTATGTATAGAAGGAAAAGAACGACTAATAAGCCAAAGAGAAAATGATGGTTTTCCTTAAAAAGATTTCACAGCTTTTGGTTAAGAAAGATGAGCTATATGGCTAATATTAAGGGCCATTTTTCCCCCAAGGTAACTATTCATAATCATGCATGCCTAAGACATGATTTTAAAGTATGGTTTAGCACTGGCACAGGTTATTTAGCACAGATTACACAAAGCTGATGCAGAGTGCGGTGGGGAAGAAGGGTTTAATAATAAAATGGATGTGAGAAAGGCCATCGAGAAAGCCGGAGTCCCATATACATACATTTGCACCAACTGCTATGCTGCATATTTTCTGGGCAACTTGTGTGAGCCACACCGAGTCATTCCCTCAAGAGACACCGTAGCACTGCATGCTAGTCCAATTCGAGCTTAATGTGCTAAATTTTGTAATTCTACCATTGTCCGTGCATTGCTAGTTCTAAACTTGAAGAGTTGGTATCACCAAAAATATTTATCTAGCAGTCAAAACTTTAATATTTTAGTCACTTTGTTTGAAATCAGGATATTTGCGTGCCCCCATGCCTTTTTCGAAATTCGGTGGAAGAAGGCAAATAAGAAGAAGAAATTTAGTGTATGTTTCATCTGTTCAAAGAAATACTGACTAGTTATTAGTTATCAACATCAACTTACCCTTAGCCTGTTCATGGATGAGCATGGCTAAAATTTATCCTTTTGATGCTTCCTTTAGATGGATTATTTTCTCTTGTACGATCACATCAAAGCTTGCCGACGAGAATGCTTGCCCGCCGATGATGTTATGAGTCGTGGTCCATCTTAAAATGGCTAATCCTTTTGAGAGATTAACAACCATCTTATATAGTAGTCACCACCTAATTTCAATTTCGATGTAAGGTTAAGGTTGAGACATAGCAAACTCTCATCTCTCAAACCATGACACTGTAACAGATAAAAATCGTAAGCGGAGAGAAAGGAGGATTTTAGTTCATTCATTTGTTTGGGTTTTGTTTCCATTGACCCAACTTATTAAAATTGGCTTGCGAAGAAGTGAACCATTTTTGAAATAGGAATTGGTGTTTGCGAGTTGGCAAGCAAAGGGGACCGAGTGGTAGCCATCATTCTGGTGGGTAGGAAAACGATGGAGTTTAGGTGAAGTAAATTAGGGTTGCTAATTGAGCGAGCGAGCCGAGCTCGACTTGTGTTCGAACTCGGCTCGAATAGTTCGAAACTCGTTCGAACTCGACTCGAGATCGAACGAGTTTTGAACATATATGCTCGAGTTCGACTCGAATATCTTTTATGTGTTCGAGCTCGACTCGTGCTCGAATACACTTAAACTGTTTAATTTTTCCGAGCTCGAACCCAGCTCGTTTGTGAGCTCGAAACCGGCTCGATTAAAAGTCAAAAATCCCTCACTTGAAAAAAATGCACTCAATGTGGATTGAACCCACCAACCTTAAGGTCACCAACTTGAATACTTACCATCTCAACTATCTCACTTCTTTGTTATTATATTGTGTGTGTATGTATATATATATATATATATAAATAAATAAATAAATATAATATAATATAATATAATATAAAACTATATTATTATATTATTTTATCGAGTCGAGTTCGAGTCGAGCTACGAGTCGAGTTCGAGTCGAGCTACGAGTCGAGTTCGAGTCGAGTTCGAGTTATAACCGAGTCGAGTCGAGTCGAACACGACCTTGCTCAAGCTCGGCTCGTAAGATTCGAGTTCGAGTCGAGTTCGAGCTCGAGCATTTAAATGTCGAGTTTCGAGTCGAGTCAAGCCGAGCCGAACGCTAAATGCTCACGAGCTGGCTCGCTCAATTAGCAACCCTAAAGTAAACGAATGAAAGTTCAGACGTACTGCAGTAGTGATCTTCACTCAACATTGAGAAGCAGTCCAATTAACATCTAAGATATTTATCATTATTATTATTTTTTTATATTTTTGACTGTATGCTTCTACGGATTTTTTATCATTTTGATTGAATATAAATGATAAACTATTGGTAAATTTTGATTTTAATTACACAAGTCTTTGGCAATACAAAACTTGTGTCATGATCATATTTAGCGCCAGTTAGATCATATATTTATATCAAATGAGCTTTTAAAAAGGATATAATAACATAATATTTTAAATAAATATAATAACAATATTATTTATTAATATTAATCAATACAATTATATTTTAACTTTCAAAAATAAATAAACTGGCAAGTCAGTAGAATATTATTTATTAGCATAGATTATTTTTCCAGCTTTAAGATCGATTTTTAAAATTTTAAATAATTAATTAAAAAATATTTTACTCTTTCAAAATAAGATGGCTGGTGACTTGTAAACTCTGGCCAGAGCCTTAAGTCATATCCTCTTTATTTGATTAATTAATAATATCTATACTTGCTATTATATAAATGTAACTTTATACTAATATGAATGAAAAATTATCGCAGGTTGAAGCTTTTCTTAGGACAATTATTTAAAGTATATAGTCAAGTTAATTATATATATATATATATATATATATATATTGGCATATATATTGAAGGTTAACTATAGTAATTAATCAATATTATCATATTTTGTTTGTCCGTGTAAAATACTTTCGAAATTAATTTAATGACTTTCTATTACATTATTAATTTTAGATATTTATTAATTTTACCCAAAACAAATATTTATTAGATAATTGATAATAGGGTTGTGGGTAATTTAATTAATCTGTGTGCTCAAATTCATTCCTTGAAGGGGTGAAGGCCTTTTGCATAAATGAATTCAACTTTTTGGTGGTAAGGTTTTTCATCATCGATCAAGGTTTTATGATTTTAATGTTGGAGAAAAAAGAAGAGTAAGGGGCATAATTATCGGAAGGTCTTTTGAGTGAGAGATATTAGCAGGATAAGGCTGCATGCAGGCATCCTAATTTTTCTTGGTTATTATAATTATAATCTTATAATAAATAAAATGAAGCAATATTCAAGGTGGACAAGTTGTCAATTACCTTTTTGGTGAGTGAATAATACTTTTTAATAAAAAATCATGCCTTTTCTTATGATAGGGATTGGATTTGCTGTAGTTAAATACTACAACAAATCTGTTATAGTATTTTTTTTAGTAATCGCCGCAACTAGAAGAGTTTAATTGATTTTCAAGTTATATTTTTCAAAGTCCACTAATTGTGGTGGTTTGAAGTAATGAGCATAATTTTAAAACTCCTTTCTGACTCAAACAAAACTCTTCCCCATCGATAATAATAATAGTTTCTATCATTAATGATTTTTCATTTTTATTTTAAACCTATTTTGCAAAGAAAATCCGCTTGGATTTAGACGACTGATAATTGTCTAGCTTTGGAGAATTTTAGCATAGATTATTTTGCCAGCTTTAAGATTGATTTTTCAATTTTTAAATAGTCAATTAAAAAATATTTTACTCATTTAAAACAAGATGGCCGGTGACTTGTAAACTCTGGCCAGAGCCTTAAGTCATATCCTCTTCATGTGATTAATTAATAATATCAATACTTGCTATTATATAAATGTAACTTTATATTAATATGAATGAAAAATTATCTCAGGTTAAAGTGTTTGCTTAGGACAATTATTTAATGTAGTAGTCAAGTTAATTAAATATATATTAGCATATATATTGAAGGTTAACTATAGTAATTAATCAATATTATCATATTTTGTTTGTTCATGTAAAATACTTTCAAAATTAATTTAATGACATTCTATTACATTATTAATTTTGGATATTTATTAATTTTTTCCCAAAACAAATATTTATTAGATAATTGATAGTAGGGTTGTGGGTAATTTAATTAATCTGTGTGTTCAAATTTATTCCTTGAATGGGTGGAAGGCCTTTTGCAGAAATTAATTCAACTTTTTTGGGGTAAGGTTTTTTCATCATCAATTATGGTTTTGTGATTTTAATGTTAGAGAATAAAGGAGAGTAAGGGGC
>JAURVB010003726.1:0-25050 GCA_033002965.1 Piper betle
ATTTAAGTTAATTGCTTTTAATCAGCCGATTAATTAATTACCGTTTATCGTGATCGAAATTTATTAATTTCATGTAATAATTTATAAATTTATTATTTTGACCACTTAACTCATATTCCTTTAAATTAATTATTTCAATGATTTTAACACGAGTTGGTATTATTATTATGATTTTTAACTCAACCCATATCGAGTCAACCCGAAATTACAAAACTGCCATTCTTCTTCTTCTTCTTCTTCTTCCCGTCACCATTCTTCTCTTCACCCAAAACCAGCACCAAGCTCTTCTCTTTCGACCAAAATCTAGATCCTATCCTTCACCCATTGTCTCCCTTTCCTAGCAACCAAATTAGCAGCAACAATCAAAGGGCGACTGCACCACCACAGCGACGAACCAGCAGCCATGGCGACCTCGACCTGCTGCTATGGCGACTCAGACGTGGCCAGCAGCACCGCCCCACGCGTCCCCTTCTTCCCGCACAACAACCCAACGCCCAGAAGAAGAGAAACACTACCCTACAGCGTGGTATATGCAACTGGTCGTGACACAAACGCCATGGTGCTGTTGCTGCAATTCAGCAGGACGTGCTACCATCCTTGGCAATTTCAGCAGGACGTGCTACCATTCTTGGCTGTAAATTCTATGAAATCTCACCTTTAATTACTACAACATGAGTAAGGACGTTGATGCAGCAACTGATTAGCAAAAGATTATGACTTGTTGCTGTAATTAATCACAAACACACAAGAATTGCTGCACGGCAGCAACTTATGTTCGTGGGTGAATTCCTGGTTCTAATCCAGTTACATCCTCCCTTTTTCTTGTTGATTTCAGGTCTTAGTTTCCATGATTATCTTGTATTATAATCTTTGATCATATGTATGCATGCAAACTAAGAAGAAGAGAGGAAGAAACTTACCAAAACAATGGGGAAGCCGGCGTTTGTCCAAGGAGCTTATGTGCATGACGCCCCCCCTCCTTCTCCTTATAAAATGAAAGAAGGCCTAGGGTTTATGAAAACACACTTCGTTGCCGGGTAAATGGGTAAGTGATACGGTTCACTTTACTAGTTTAAACGGTTAAATGGTATGGTTTACTTAACCGGGTAAAAATACTTAACCGGTTAACTAATACTTTCCACTTGACCGGGTAATTGATAATTAACCGGGTAGCGGGTAAATAATTTAAATAAATTCATGGATACCAACGTTCGATCCCACCGCGTCGAATATATACATATATATATATATATATATATATATATTATTTATTTATTTTTTCCGGGTCTTTACAGTTTGTGAAGCTACAACCACCGTCCGAGTTGCCCAACAACCGTTCGTGATGCACTACCACCAGCTATATGCGTACTACTACCATCCATGACGCACAACTACCATACATATATTGCACTACCACCGACCGAGTGGAGTAGTTATTGTCAAAGTAAGGGATAAGTAGTTACCTCACCCTACAGGAGGACAACTACTTGAGGATGTTCTTAGCATTGTATAGAGACCACATGTCATAGTTTCGGAGCAAAGTATGGTCAGAAATTGATAGTAAGATATAGCTGTAGTAACATCATTCTGGCAAAGGAAAGTTAGGTGCACTAGAATTATATGGATGTGACGGTACGTGATTGACTTCACCAGCCATCTTGTATACCATCGCCTTGACCTAACATCATTGGGTCAGATGTGTATTGCAAGATAGTGTTAGTGACAATCTTATAGGGATCACCAGACAGTTTTAGTGAGTCTTTTAGGGATGTATATGGACAGCGTTAGAGAACATGATAATATGATATCCAGATGGGATGACCATAGTGGTTATATTGATCAGTCACGGTGACAACATACGTGTGACCCACAGCCAGGGTTACATAGATCAGATTGTTTGTAGATGATCAGATATACAATTTAACTCATTTAGAGTTTGGCCCGGCGAGAGAGAAATGCTTGACTTGTATTAGAATTTTGGCATAGATGATGGGTTTAGTTAGGGGGCATCCATTTGGGAGATAGTGTTTTCCTCGTGCTTTGCCAGCATGATTAAGTTCTTACCTTGAGACATAGGATTTAGTCTTTATCCCGAGTACAGGAGATACATTTGTGGTACTGTTTAGGACTTACAGTGTAGGTAGCTGATGATAGACTAGTTTGGAGGAGACAATTTCACCCAAGCTTGGGACCGACACAAATAAGGACATCTGTCAAACCATACCACACTGACCAGATAGAGGGACAAAAGTTTATGCTCATCTTGACTTATAGCTTTGCTTGAGATTCTATAACAACAGTAGTAATCATGCGAGTTAAGATTGGTGCTTCAAATCGGTACGGGACGATAAGTTACACACCCCTGAAGAATGGACGAGACACGTGTCAAACTCACTATGAGTCCCCATAGACTCGAGGAGAGATAGTGGCTGTTTGGGTTGTTTGAATTTGAAAGTGAATGACTAGTACGGGATCGAGAAATGCATACCTACTAGTAGTTGATTAAACTAGAGCCATTTAGGAGCCGTCTCTTAGACTCATCATTGATTGGCTGTTCTATAGGCTAGCCACCTATGGCAGAGTCCAATCATGATGATCTTTGAGGCATGTCCATGGACTTACTCATATTTCTGAGTCACCCAGTATCCTATGCATAGTTTCATTACCCACCATGGCTAAGACATACATCCTTACATCACCACGGATAAGGACATGATGTTAGACTATGTGACGATGAGATACCTCCTAGTTAGAGTCCTAGAGCAGTGTGACCAATTTTGCACAAGAGATCCAATCACTTTTCATATAACCAAAGATGTTAGATAGAGCCAAGCTTTCACCTGAGCATTTTCACATTTACCTTTCTAGATATACTAGTCTTACCATCAATTTACTAGTTGGTTAAGATGAGCAGACATTTACCAACGCACATGTCATAGACCAGATGCAAATCCTATAGTTCCATGCAGAGTATATTTTCATACTTCTTGAGACAGGTTGTACATGTAGAGGTGTTCTCGCCTCCATTCCATCATAGAGAGCCCTCCTCAACAGTAGTTAGTGATCGTGTAGATTGCTACAAGAGCCATAGCACACAATAGAGTTATAGCAGCTGTCCTTGTTCCATTATGGAACAGAGCAAGATATTTGATTTAGGACCAAGTTGGCTAGGACCCTGTGAGTGATCTATTTCCTCTTACAGGGAGACCTAAGTGTTTGACTTAGACTGGCAATAGTGAACCAAACAGCCCATTAGCATATAACCTTATTTGGTACTATAGTCCACCATATGCTAGCAGGACTCACAGGACACCCTAGTATAGCCATATGACGCTAAGCAGGGTGCTACGAGGGTACGCGTAGTTTACCTATCGCATTGATGAGGATCAGGGAGACATGGGTAGATGTTAGGCCTCATACCTCGCACCGAGATAGTTTTTCCTGATGTAGTTCAGACTAGTACCTTGTAGTGCATTTCAGTACCTACTTGACCACCCAGAAGACCCTTAGGGGTGAACCTAGGTTTTCTCCACCAAGGTCATTACATTTCAGTCCCCATAGTTCAGAGTGTTCCTAGGAGCTAGTCCTGCGAGACGATTCAAGTATGTATAGTTAGTCCAATCAGATGATTCCAGCATATATGGCATGTTTAGCCAAATGATTTGACCATGTATGGTTCTGTCCAACCAGATTAGTAAGGAGATAACGATATTTGTCAGTGTTTAGTGTTCTAGCTTCATGTTGGTCTGTAACGACCTAGCCCAAAGTGTAACGTAATGGGCTAAGTCATTTCTTTAATATGGGTACCCCGGAAGTTAAAGATCTCTAGTCCATTCCCACTTATAAACAGGATCTTCTCCCAGTAGGTATTAGATGTGGGACTAAGTTGAGGGATCTCACAATCCACCCACCTTAGGAAATTTCGTCCCCGAAATGCCTATTCTTGGCCCATTACTAGCCCCAGCCCACGACCTTTCTGGCCCATGACAGGCAGCCTAGCCAACGTTTCTAATCCAGCCCACCATCTAACACGGAACCAGGTCAGCTCTGATACCATTTGTAACGACCCAGCCCAAAGTGCAACGTAATGGGCTAAGTCATTTCTTTAAAATGGGTACCCCGGAAGTTAAAGATCTCTAGTCCATTCCAACTTATAAACAGGATCTTCTCCCAGTAGGTATTAGATGTGGGACTAAGTTGAGGGATCTCACAATCCACCCACCTTAGGAAATTTCGTCCCCGAAATGCCTATTATTGGCCCGTTGCTAGCCCCAGCCCACGTCCTTTTTGGCCCGTGACCGGCAGCCTAGCCAACGTTTCTAGTCTTGGCCCGTTGCTAACCCCAGCCCACGACCTTTTTTAGCCCGTGACCGGCAGCCTAGCCAACGTCCCTAGTCCATCCCACCATCTAACACGAAACCAGGTCGGCTCTGATACCATTTGTAACGACCCAGCCCAAAGTGCAACGTAATGGGCTAAGTCATTTCTTTAATATGGGTACCCCGGAAGTTAAAGATCTCTAGTCCATTCCCACTTATAAACAGGATCTTCTCCCAGTAGGTATTAGATGTGGGACTAAGTTGAGGGATCTCACATGGTCTGTTTGGGACGTATGCAGCTAGCCTTTGAGGGAGAGCAACCCTCCAATTATTAGCTCAACATCTTTAGTTTTGCCAGGTCAGTGGCATCTTCTGTTGAGTCCTTTGATCGTAGTTGATGTGAGAAATTTTGAGGATAGATTTTTTGTAAAGAGGAGAGGTTGTAAAATCCCAACTTCGGGTTATGGTTTTTGTAATGACTTGGCCATTTGTCACAACGATGTGGGCCTAGCTGGCCAGGTGTTACTCACAATTAAGCAAATATGTCTAACATTTTTTTTAACAAAAACATATATAAAGATCCCACAGTCTTAGACCGTTTCCCAGTAGCCACACTTATTTCTCAAATAAATAAAAAGAGGAGTCCTCATATTTATTTTGCTCCATGCCCTGGTTGTCAATCACCTAATCTCGTATCTGCACACCTGCGGAGGTGATTCCGCGTTAGTGATTACAACACTAAGTAGTATAATAGATAAAACAAATCAAGTACATTCCACTATTTCCTTATGTTTATTTTAATATGCGGTGGAGCGATTCCGCTATACAGCAAAACAATGAGGAGGAGGTATACGCTGTGATCCGCACACCCCGGCCGTAGCCCTTTTGTGGGAGGCTACCACTACCGTCTCCAGTGGGGAAGCTATCACTGCACTCGGGTGATTGCTTTGCCCCTTTGTGGGGACGCTCTCTGTAAGAGACCCGGAAAAACAAAATAAATAAATAAGTAAATAAATATATATATATATATATATATGTATATATTCGACGCGGTGGGATCGAACGTTGGTATCCATGAATTTATTTAAATTATTTACCCGCTACCCGGTTAATTATCAATTACCCGGTCAAGTGGAAAGTATTAGTTAACCGGTTAAGTATTTTTACCCGGTTAAGTAAACCATACCATTTAACCGTTTAAACTAGTAAAGTGAACCGTATCACTTACCCATTTACCCGGCAACGAAGTGTGTTTTCATAAACCCTAGGCCTTCTTTCATTTTATAAGGAGAAGGAGGGGGGGGCGTCATGCACATAAGCTCCTTGGACAAACGCCGGCTTCCCCATTGTTTTGGTAAGTTTCTTCCTCTCTTCTTCTTAGTTTGCATGCATACATATGATCAAAGATTATAATACAAGATAATCATGGAAACTAAGACCTGAAATCAACAAGAAAAAGGGAGGATGTAACTGGATTAGAACCAGGAATTCACCCACGAACATAAGTTGCTGCCGTGCAGCAATTCTTGTGTGTTTGTGATTAATTACAGCAACAAGTCATAATCTTTTGCTAATCAGTTGCTGCATCAACGTCCTTACTCATGTTGTAGTAATTAAAGGTGAGATTTCATAGAATTTACAGCCAAGAATGGTAGCACGTCCTGCTGAAATTGCCAAGGATGGTAGCACGTCCTGCTGAATTGCAGCAACAGCACCATGGCGTTTGTGTCACGACCAGTTGCATATACCACGCTGTAGGGTAGTGTTTCTCTTCTTCTGGGCGTTGGGTTGTTGTGCGGGAAGAAGGGGACGCGTGGGGCGGTGCTGCTGGCCACGTCTGAGTCGCCATAGCAGCAGGTCGAGGTCGCCATGGCTGCTGGTTCGTCGCTGTGGTGGTGCAGTCGCCCTTTGATTGTTGCTGCTAATTTGGTTGCTAGGAAAGGGAGACAATGGGTGAAGGATAGGATCTAGATTTTGGTCGAAAGAGAAGAGCTTGGTGCTGGTTTTGGGTGAAGAGAAGAATGGTGACGGGAAGAAGAAGAAGAAGAAGAAGAAGAATGGCAGTTTTGTAATTTCGGGTTGACTCGATATGGGTTGAGTTGAAAATCATAATAATAATACCAACTCGTGTTAAAATCATTGAAATAATTAATTTAAAGGAATATGAGTTAAGTGGTCAAAATAATAAATTTATAAATTATTACATGAAATTAATAAATTTCGATCACGATAAACGGTAATTAATTAATCGGCTGATTAAAAGCAATTAACTTAAATTGAAGGGTTATGAGGAATATTTAATAGAGACTTCACCTTTATCATATAAAAGTTATATTTGATAAATAAAACGATTATTCTTATAATAAATTCGTAAAGTAAAATAATGGATCAATAAAAGATAATCGCGTAGAAATTACGCGATAGCATAATTAATTAAATAAAGAAGTGTTGAACCTTATCGAATTAAATAAATTAATTAATGTGGCATATATTAAATATTTAGTTGCATGCATTTTCGACGCGAGTAAAATTATACTAATGTATAATTTTATGCCCCGTTCATATTAGGGTTAGCGGATTACAGTCGGACGAACCCGCAAGTCAGGTACGTATAATAGGTAGAACATCGTATTTTCCTTGTTGGTAGCCTAGGTCGGCCTGAGCCCAGATTCGACCACCATGCACGAAGTGCAACCGGGGTTAAAGAATTGACTCAGTCCGACACTGGGTCGTGTTATGTGTGTGAATCTTGTGATGCATCGATATTGTTTTGGAGTAGTGATAGCCGCCCCATAAAAAGGCTACGGCCGGGGTGAGTGAGGCACAGCGATTCCTCCATCGCACTAGAGTGCAGTGATTGCCGCCCCATAAAAAGGCTACGGCCGGGGTGTGTGAGGCACTGGCACTGAGTGCAGTGATAGCCGCCCCATAAAAAGGCTACGGCCGGGGTGTGTGAGGCACTGGCACTAGAGTTGGCAGTGAGAGCTTCCCCACAAACGGGGCATAGCGATCACCTGAGTGCAGTGATAGCTACCCCACAAAAAGGCTACGGCCAGGGTGTGCGAGGCACTGGCACTGGAGACGGTAGTGGTAGCCTCCCCATAAAAAGGCTACGGCCGGGGTGTGCGGATCACAGCGGACACCTCCTCCACATTGTTTTGGAGTATAGCGGAATCGCTCCACCGCATATTAAAATAAATATATGAAAATGGTGGAATGTACTTGTTTGTTTTATCTATTATACTACTTAGTGTTGTAATCACTAACGCGGAATTGCCTCCGCAGGTGTGCAGATCCGAGATTAGATGATTGACAACTAGAACATGGAGCAAAGTAATATGAGGACTCCTTTTTGTTATTTAATGTGAGGAATAAGTGTGGCTGCTGGGAAACGGTCCAAGACTGTGGGATTTTATTATAAGTTATGATTTCTAATAATGTTTGACATAATTGCTTTAATTTTGAGTAATGGTGGGTCGTTACACTCTCACTACCAATTCTAGTGCCAATGCCTCACACACTGCAGCCATAGCCTTTTTATGGGGAGGGTATCACTGCACTCAGGTGAATGCTATACCCCGTTTGTGGGGAAACTCTCACTGCCAATTCTAGTGCCTGTGCCTCACACACCCAGCTGTAGCCTTTTTATGGGGTGGCTATCACTGCACTCCAGTGCGATGGAGGAATCGTTGTGCCTCGCTCACCCCGGACGTAGCCTTTTTATGGGGCAGCTATCACTACTCCAAAACAATGTCGACGCATTAAACAATTTACTCACATTATACGACCCCGTGTCGGACTGAGTCAATTCTTCGACCCCGGTTGCACTCGGTGCACTCGGTACCTGACTTGTGACTTCGTCTAACTGTGACCTGTGAACCCTAATCTGAATGAGGGCATAAAATTATACATTAGTATTATTATATTTTGCATGAACCTACATGGAACTTACATGACTAATATACTATCAATTTTAAATAATGTAATTAGTTCATGTTAGTCTTCATTCCTTATTAAATTTTCAGCAATTCTAATGATAATTAATTATTAATTATCCCCATCCAAATCCCCATTATCTAATTGATAATTTAATTATTAACATGTCCATTTACAAAACAACTGAGCAATCGACAAGAACCCCATGCATAAGACGCTGGAGATCTAGCAACTTAGCAGGGCGTCTTCAACAAACCTTGTATGCAAGAATCCTAATGGAAACAAATAAGATGAGGGATGAAATACTCACACAGTAATGGGGAGGTCGCCTGGGACAGAGATGAGGGGTAAAATACTCCCTCCTCCTGCATATATATACACTTCAACCATTCCCTCCATCAAATTCTCATACCCCATCATCCATTGGTATTTCCTAGGTTCAACGAGCCCCTTCATTAAATTCTCACACCCCATCATCCATTCATGTATAGGTATTTTCTAGGTGACCTTAAGTCGAACCACGACCGGTCGACTTGATAACCAACCATATTGGTTCATTTATATTTATTTCATAATATTTAGGTTCAAGTCTTGTAATAAAAATCATGGTTTTTACAGTTTTACACGATTTTTGTTTTACCTAGTTTCGGCTAGTCTCGAGTCGGCTCGAGCGAGCTTGAGCTAGAACAATTTTGTATGGGCCTAGATGGCCATATGAGGATGTTGAGTATGTCTGACAAACGTATGATAGTATCAGTTATGATACAATATAGCATGAGTTATCAGTGTATGCGTGATGTATACAAATAATTTTTATTAGTTAGCCAAGGTTTTAGGCCTAGATATAGACCGTTGCAGAGTTTAGTATCTATTTGAGATTTTCATGGCATCTCATTTTCATGAATCATATGGATTTTGAACTATGGGATTGTCCCTATGGGCCCAGCTTGATTGAGTTGTAGATTTTAATCCGATTGAGTACGGGGTTCGAGGCCTATTTAACCTTCTTGCCTCGATTCCCTACTTTAGAATCACTTTTAGAACTCAAGTCCGCTTTGATTTTGTACGGTCTCGATCCAAGCTTTCCGTCCATATGTATATTGCATATACCTATAGGTGGGTCCCACTAGAGGGTGAGTTGTCAAATGTTAAGAGCATGCCACGTGGCAAGGTCTGAACTGTCCACATCAGCCCTATCTTTGCCATCTTATTTGTGATAGATTTTCCATGATTCCATAGTTACACCACTAGCACCGCCGCCACTTCAGCTCGCCGCTGGCAAGTCTTAGCCTTGGCCCCGGCCACAGGACCGGCACCCCCATGACCGCCCCGCGGCCAGCTTTCCATTCGTAACACTCACTACCATCGATGCTGCCGGCGAGGGAGTTTTTCAACTAGATTTCTGCCGCCACTGTTGCCACCTTTCGGGATGTTTTTGGCACCAGCAAACCATCTCTGACTGATCCAACCACCCACGTAGCTTCGTAATGCTGAGATCTTCATTTTGAGACAACCCACGATGACCACCATGGCCGCGATAGCCGCCAGCAACGTCACCACACCCAGTGGCAATATTGCCCTCATTCCAGCCATTTTCCGGCCAGCCATCAGCTGGACTATGCTGATCGCCACCACCATCATGTTCCACGTTACATGGGCCATCGATCTCGACCAGCAGCAGCCCCAACCACCCCGTCGTTGGTGTTTGCCAGCGACAGACATTACCACCCCCGTTCGACCAGCAATGACCACCATGGTTCGTATATTTATCGATTAGAATGCATGTTTCTATGATTACTTATTATTAATAATAATATATTTACTTATTAATATTAGTCTTATTTATGTTTACTAAATTGTGTGTATATATGTATTTATTTATTTATTTATCTATTTGTTTGTTCGGGTGTATGTTATTATTTATTTGTATTTGATTATATATTCTTGATTGTATAGCTATGATATTATTATTATCCATCATTAATGAGTATTAACTATTTGTTTGTTTATTTATTTATTGAATTATTGTTTATTAATTATTTAATTATTTAATTATTTATATGTTTACTAACACGAGTATGAATGATATTTACTCGCGTTTACCGGTGTATTCGTATAGTATAATTATATTATTATTTTATAATTAGAGTATTATTTATGTTTATGTATTTATTGTTTATCTAATTATCTATAGTTGCATTTGCTTGTTTATTATTTATTATTATTATGTCTCGATTAGTGTCCCAAATGTTTAGTTATATGTTTGTTAGTATTGTTTTCTTCATTCGAATGTATTGATGTTACGAGCACACACCATGAGAATATATCACATAGAGACATTGGTATTTTACTTAATAGTGGATTTCAATGTAGGTTACGGAGTTCGAGCTCATTGTAGATGTGTCAATGTGCTTGGTGTATGGACCACATGTCCATAGGAATCTCCCTTTACTTGATCTTTGCTTGACTCCATGCATGTCGAGTTAAATCATGTTTTAAACATAGGTCGACATCGGCGGTGTTTTATCGAATCCCTTCAATGTCGGGCTATTTAGTCGTGTTTTTTACTCAAGTGTAATAAAACTACAAGGATGATATCCCTAGTTGGTTTTCAAACTAAAGCTTCAGAAATATATGATACATGCCTCTTCTCTAAACCTGTTATATAAGTATGCACATTTTTATGGATTTCACGAATAAGAGAGTGAGCAGTATAGAAATTTGTATGGACCACACTAATACTCCTTCAAACCTTGAGGTAGTGTGGTGTATGAGGATACTACGTAAGGAAGTACATTTTTGAAATTTGTGGCACTAACTTAACCTTTCCTTTTGCCACTCGAGAACCATGGCGGGTATAATATGAAGGAAGTGAGGGCATAAGTGTTGTATATATGACTATGAATATTAGCCATGCATGCGTGCCGACACTTATTTAAGTATGTTTGCTTACCACCCAGTGTGTGGCAATTCTGAAGTTTTGTATGTTTCCAGGGGTAATAGAATACCCATTTGCCAATTTGTACTTGTTATATTTCGGACCAGTAGCACTCGATACTAACATATTTTTATATAATATATGTAGGTCATGTAAATCTTGAGTTGACTTTTAGGAAGACAAATAAACGCTACACATACTTAAGCTCAGCAGAAGTTTTTTATTTCTTACTTTTATTTATATTGGATGTGTTCTACTGCATATTTAACATGGTCTTCCATTCTCATAACTCCAAGCAGGTTGATTCAATCTATTTGATCGATCAAGTCTTACCTACCAATAACTTTAAACATGACTTGACTTGATCGTAACATTTTTGATTCGTTTCTCAGGTGAACAAAAATCAGAGTGTTACAATACCCATTTTCACTTGTTTAAGAGATGTGTTTCACTGAAGCACATGGTGCATCTTCCTTAAGTAAAGATCATTTGTAACACCCTGATACAGACCATAAAGGGAGCTGAATTGAACTGATCAATTATAGGATACAAATTCATAACCCATTAAAATGGAGAACCAACACAAGGACCTAACCATTGAAGGCATCAAAAGATGAAACCCAATGAAATTTAATGAGGAAATAACACCACAATACATGCAAGATACCTATTGTAACGACCCACCTTTTTCACGATATTGTGGGACTAACTGGCTAGGTGTTACTCAAAAGTAAAGTAATTATGTCAAACATTTTTTATAAATAATAACATATATAAAGATCCCACAGTCTTGGACCGTTTCCCAGCAGCCACACTTATTTCTCAATTAAATAAAAAAAGGAAACCTCATATTTATTTTGCTCCATACTCTGGATGTCAATCACCTAATCTCGTATCTACACACCTGCGGAGGCAATTCCGCGTTAGTGATTACAACACTAAGTAGTATAATAGATAAAACAAAACATGTACATTCCACTATTTCCTTATGTTTATTTTAATATGCGGTGGAGCGATTCCGCTATACTCCAAAACAATTCGGAGGAGGTATCCGCTGTGATCCGCACACCCTAGCCGTAACCTTTTTTATGGGGAGGCTACCACTACCATCTCCAGTGCCAGTGCCTCGCACACCCCGGCCGTAGCCTTTTTGTGGGGTAGCTATCACTGCACTCGGGTGATTGCTATGCCCCATTTATGGGGAAGCTCTCACTACCAATTATAGTGCCAGTGACTCGCACAACCCGGCCGTAGCCTTTTTATGGGGAGGCTATCACTGCACTCCAGTGCCAATGCCTTGCACACCCTGGCCGTAGCCTTTTTGTGGGGCGGCTATCACTGCACTCAGGTGATTGCTATGCCCCGTTTGTGGGGAAGCTCTCACTGCCAACTCTAGTGCCAGTGCCTCACACACCCCGGCCGTAGCCTTTTTATGGGGAGGCTATCACTGCACTCCAGTGCCAATGCCTTGCACACCCCGGCCGTAGCCTTTTTGTGGGGCGGCTATCACTGCACTCAGGTGATTGCTATGCCCCGTTTGTGGGGAAGCTCTCACTGCCAACTCTAGTGCCAGTGCCTCACACACCCCGGCTGTAGCCTTTTTATGGGGCGGCTATCACTGCACTCCAGTGCCAGTGCCTCACACACCCCGGCCGTAGCCTTTTTATGGGGCGGCTATCACTGCACTCCAGTGCGATGGAGGAATCGTTGTGCCTCACTCACCCCGGCCGTAGCCTTTTTGTGGGGTGGCTATCACTACTCCAAAACAATGTCGATGCATTACAAAATTCACGCACATAACACGACCCAGTGTCGGACTGAGTCAATTCATTGACCCCGGTTGCACTCGGTGCATGGTAGTCGAATCTGGGCTCAGGCCGACCTAGGCTACCAACAAGGAAAATACGATGTTCTACCTATTATACGTACCTAACTTGTGGGTTCGTCCGACTGTAATCCACTAACCCTAATATGAATGAGGGCATAAAATTATACATTAGTATAATTTTACTCGCGTCGAAAATGCACGCAACTAAATATTTAATATATGCCACATTAATTAATTTATTTAATTCAATAAGGTTCAACACTTCTTTATTTAATTAATTATGCTATCTCGTGATTTCTACACGATTATCTTTTATTGATCCATTATTTTACTTTACGAATTTATTATAAGAATAATCGTTTTATTTATCAAATATAAATTTTATATGCTAAAGGTGAAGTCTTTATTAAATATTCCTCATAACTCTTCAATTTAAGTTAATCGCTTTTAATAAGCCGATTAATTAATTACCGTTTATCCTGATCGAAATTTATTAATTTCATGTAATAATTTATAAATTTATTATTTTGACCACTTAACTCGTATCCCTTTAAATTAATTATTTTAATGATTTTAATACGAGTTGGTATTATTATTATGATTTTTAACTCAACCCGTATCGAGTCAAACAGAAATTACAAAACTGCCATCCTCTTCTTCTTCTTTCCCGTCAGTCTACCCAAAACCAGTCTTCTTCTTCTTTCCCATCAGCCTTTCTCTTCTCCACCCAAAACCACTCCAACCTCTTCTCCTTCGACCCAAATCCAGATCATGTCCTTCACCAATTGTTTCCCTTCTCTAGCAATCCAATTGGCAGCAACTATCCAGGGCGACCTTGTTCTGCACCACCAAGGCGACTAACCAGCAGCCATGGCGACCTCGACCTGCTGCTATGGCGACTCCGACGTGGCCAGCAGCACCGCCCAAGGCGACCCCTTCTTCCCGCACAACAACCCAACGCCCAGAAGAAGAGAAACACTACACTGCTGCGTGTTATATGCAACTGTTTGTGACACAATCGCCATGGTGCTGTTGCTGCAATTCAGCAGGACGTGCTACCATCCTTGGCCAAAAATTCTATGAAATCTAACTTATAATTACTACAACATGCATAAGGACGTTGATGCAGCAACTGATCAGCAAAAGATTATGACTTGTCGCTGCAATTAATCACAAGCAACCAAGAATTGCTGCACGGCAGCAATTTACATTCCTGGGTGGATTTCTGGTTCTAGTCCAGTTTAATTCTCCTTTTTCTTGTTGATTTCAGGTTTTAGTTTCCATGATTATCTAGTTTATTATAATTTTTATCATATGTATGCATGCAAACTAAGAAGAAGAGAGGAAGAAACTTACTAGAACAAGGGAAACCGGCGTCTGTCCAAAGAGACTTATGTGAATGACGCCCCCTACTTCTCCTTATATAATGAAAGAAGGCCTAGGGTATATGAAAACACACTTCGTTGCTGGGTAAATGGGTAAGTGATACGGTTCACTTTACTAGTTTAAACGGTTAAATGGTATGGTTTACTTAACCGGGTAAAACTACTTAACCGATTAACTAATACTTTCCACTTGACCGGGTAATTAATAATTAACCGGGTAGCGGGTAAATAATTTGAATAAATTCATGGATACCAACATTCGATCCCACCGCGTCGAATATATATATACATATATATATATATATATATATATATATATATATATATATATTCCGGTCTTTACACCTATGGCTTGTCTCATGCAAATAGGACATCCTAGATGAGTCAAATTTACAAAATAGACTAAGTTTTTGGAGAAAATCCGTCAAAGTCTTCCTTGTAAATAGGACAATGAAAAAATTACAATCTATATAATTATCATTCATTCACAGAGCAATCTCAAAAATATTTGATCATATCATTAAACTTAATAGAAATATTTCTATGGCTCTAGACCACATTTTTAGATCATTTTCATAATACTTTTAACACATTTCACATTCATTAGTCTATGGGCTTTGCCTGGTCTTCACGTGGGCCTTCCTGCTGCAATTATAATAATCATAGAAGCTCCTCCAACCCATGCTGTTTCTTCGCTCCATGTACTTGCACAAGTAACATGGCTTCGTGTACCTGGATATTTATTTACCATTAGTTTCAAGACTTTAGGGCTTGGAGTAACATGCACAAAATGAATTAAACTTGCGTACCCCAAAGTAGTTTGTTTGCAAAGCAGAGGAAATGGAGTTATATACACAAAAGCTAACAAACAATCAAAGTGTCATATCATGAGGCACAAACTGGTATGGGTCACACCACAAGTCCCAAGTCCACACGACCACATTATCACAACACATAATCCATAGCCTCAAATTAACACAAATAAGTCATACAAATCAAATTGATGACAAAGTCCCCAAGAGACACAACACAAACAACCAAAAACCCACAGCACCAAACAAACTGGCCCAGCATCCACTAGCTTCACTAGCCAATGTCAGGCCTGCTCAAATACATAATATGAGAAAATGTGTTAGCAATGGGTGTCACTAATAAGTAATTGGGAAAAATCTCAATATTGGCAAATGGATAAAATAGTCATCCACGAGAAACTCACAATGATATAGCAACTTCTCTACAACACACTGATCCTAAGAAAATGTCCAATAGGGCCTTATCATAATAGATACACATGGACAAGATAATAGCTCACGGTGACATGTATGTAATATAGCCAATAGTGCATAGTTGATGATCACTACAACACTATGCGGTCCAGACATACTCGATGGAGGCAATAGACTGAATACTGCTGAAATGTACAATGCATCCTGGTAGTAGTGTGATATCATGTACATATAAAACCATCACCAACCACCACAAGTGGGTACCAACCAGGCCCCTCGGTGACATCACGCATCCCATCCCTCTCGCATGCAAGTCAAAATCCGAAAACATAATAAGTATATCAAGTCTGGGCATGGACATGTCATATAGCGTTAAAATGCGACTTTGAACTGGATCTTTGAAAAACTCATCAATTGATCTCATCCTAAGGTTTTATGAATCCAAAGTATCGATTAAATCACCCGTAGGTAGTGGAATCTAATAAAATACCACCAACTATGCTCTATGATATAAATCAAACCAGATGAGACAAGGAGAAGACAGTCCTAACGGAATTGAGAAGAGTTATTCGTCCTAGCACGACAAGCAGCCTAGCAATGCTAACATCTACATGCACTTGTATGATGAATGTATGCAATTGGTGAAAAGTTCTAGATGCAGAAAGGATGCACGACATGCAACAGGAAATTAAATAACCACCCACTAATATGATAATTGTGCTCGCATGCAAATTCTAATATCGTGCAATAAATTGAATGAGTTAGTAAACCATGTGTTGGAATCATAGGTGTGATGTTGGCATATTAAGAACATCATCAGGGCTTAAAGCCACGCAATTGAGATATCAAAAGATGTCATTGCGTCCAAGGATATGGACACTTTAACTTGAGATATCCTAATATACTAAATAGTCACGCATTATTTGAATAATTATTAAAATAATCTGATCTGGTTGATAAATTAATTAGCAACTCAAAGGTTAAATTGTTGAGCCAAATTGCTATTTAAAACTTGGAAGATGTCGAATCGAACAAATTCAATTAGCTTTTGGGGACCAAATAGAGATGTCATAATCATCGAACCATGGAAATACTAATTGGTATTAATTAAATCTTTTATCATTTAATAAATTAATTATTTTTATTGTGAAATTAATTAAGGTCGCACAGTTGGTTTGTTTTAAAATTAAATATGCACAAAAATTATTATTACGTTACTTATTTAATTAATTGGTAATTGGTGGCCATCTGACTACTCTGACACAAATTTAAAAAGTTCACATTTTTTCTATTGTTATAACCTTTATTGGGTAATTTAGGAAGCATTTTACCATGCACAATCGTCAAACACACAATTAGCAAACAAACATCAGTAAACATACAAACTTTATGTAAAATCAAATTTTTATAATGATCTAAAATGCAAAACATATTTAAGAACATACCACAATAATTCAGAATAATATGATCTACACGATTCTATCAAGATCTACATAAATCAATGCAAACGTGCATAATAACTAAAGAAAGGAAAGAAAAGTGAACCTGAAGGAAGAGGAAGACAAGGGCAAAGATAGGGAAGAAAAAAGATGAGCAAAGGGAGGAAGAAAAGGGGGAAAAAGAGAGGAGAAAGGACAGACAACAAGAGGAGAGGGGCGCCCAAGTATGAGAGGATGAGAGAAGGAGATGAAATGGGGAAGAAAGGGGGGTGGCTAGGTTTTTAATAAACCTAGTTGTGTGCCAACACCATGGGCATGAGGCCCTTGTTCCATGGCGTTGGGCCCTATAACCAGGCCGAAGAGGAAACTTGAGGGAAGGAGAGGGGAAAAGGAGGGGAGTGGCTAAGGAAAGCTTCTAGGGCACATCTAGGGCTAGAGGGTACACCGAGGATGTGACCACACACAAGGACCCACCTGAAACAACAACAATGCAATAACTTAGCAATTGAGGCCAAGTGGATAATACTCAATGGATTGTGTCGTAATGTCCAAGTCTACAACAACACACAGGGACCCACATAGAGCCAACTCAATCGAAGTGGACTGACCGAACACTAACTAAGTTGAACCAAAGCAAATCGATCATAAAAACATCGAACCAAAGGGTCGGGCTTTACACCAATGTTATGACAATGCATGTGACCACTTGTGGTTTTCAATGTGGGTTTTGTAGATTGTTACCCCTTCTCCGTACGAGTTAGATGTGGAACTCGCCAATGCACCTAAGTGCATCATTGTCTAGTAATTAGGCTAGACACCTGGACATCCATGTACTCATGTACACCAATAGTCTATAACTAATATCATATTAAGGCACGACCCTATGGATCAAAAGTCTACTAGCTATTCAAATTTTCTTATTGAAGACAAACTAGGTTGATGAAAGAACTAAGCCAATTTTTATTTAGATTTCATGAACCTCAAGGTGTCGATGTTTAAAGATCGTAGATGCAAAGGACTTACTTGATTTTTTAGTCATTTACTAAGACTAACTAGTTAGTTGAAAGGGTATTTAACTTGGCATTTTTCTAGTTAATCTAATTTAACTTTGTAATATTATGGCTTCTAGAAGCCTTAGATTAACTAGCTAATCACAAGGGTGGAATTAAACTAAGTTACAGGGATGGATAACCAAGTTACATAAATTATTTTGTTTATGTTAAATGATTATCATGCATGATTAATGTTCAATTAAGTTATTGTTAATCGATGATTGATCGATTTTTATCGTGTTTAATTGATCGAGTTTAATTTTATTTGCTTATTTACATATATAAGTAGTGGACTCAGTATATTGTATAAGATATGGAGCATAAATGTTTGATTGTGTACAGGTACTAGAGCATAAGAGCGACGGGATGGAGACTCTCATCATTAGTTCTAATTTTATTTCATTGCATTAGTTTTATTAGTGGACCTTTCCTAAGATGGTTATTATATTAGTAGTTTAGTTTTTGAACATAAAAATTTATATATTAGTGATATTGCCAAAACGTGATCAATCGACTTTAATATTATCATTTTACTTGTTCGTATTTTAATATATCTCTTTAAATTGTTATGCAAGGGCTTTAGGAAGATAACACATTTAACAGCCTTAATAGGGGTTATGCATGTTAGAATTGAAGTCGTTACACAAAAAGGGATAATGTGATGATGAGGTTATCACCAAGGCGAACGTGGCTTGGATTAAGGAGGTGTTGCAAGGATCAAGGGAGAGTATGAAGACCTCAAGATTCATTTGCAAGGATTGGCAAAACCACCTCCCTAAGAAGGAATGGAAGATGGAGATGCTATCATAATCAAAAAGGGAGAGATTGTTAGTCTTGGAATTTTGATGATGAAACACGGATACAAACTAAGCATGCTTTTGGCAAGCATTCGAAAGATGAACCAGCTATCGATTGTGCAAATTTAGGGAAAATTTTGTGAGATCATTAGGCATTCAAAAGTCGAAAGGACCAATCGAAAATAGACATTAGGCTTTCAGGTTTTCCGAAAGTCATTGGTAGAATGATCGGCAACCAATCAAAAATGTTGAACAAGATTGGTGATCGGCGAGATGTTTTGGAGGATAGATTGGCTACTAATAATACTAGGGCAGCATTCAATTGGGTGTTTGGGTCATCAGATAGCATTTGGAAGATCGATCAGCTATTGAACACTATAAATTTGGGTTTCGTGCGAGTGATCATTGACCGAGGTGGAGCTCGGATTTTTACATGGCATGGACAACAATACTAAAGGAATTTGGAAAGACTTTGAAATGTCATTCAAACATGGCATTTGGAAGCTCCTCAAATTGATTCCCACATCCAGAAGCAAGAATAATTTTTTAGCAATAAAATGTATCTCCTGTCCGAACTCAGTTGAAGTCTCCAAAAGTCAAAAGTTATTTTCGGAACAATGGGTGGTAGGAAAAGACTAGCATCAAGTTGTCGTCTGATACTTAAATTCTCGTGCACATACCCACCCTTGTGCTAATGACCCATGTGTCCTCTAATAAGTCAAACAAAATTCTTCTTTTTATCTATTTAGATAAGAAAAAAATTAAAATATTTTTTACTCATTGGAAAGCACATGGGTGAGCCAAATAAGGTAATATTAATTAATTAGAACACAAAAAAAATTGTAAAAGTATGAATTATTTTTAAAAAAACATTCCATATATATTTTTTATTTATTTAAATAGATCATTTAAAATTTTCATTTTATTTATATTTCTTTGATACTTAACAAACTCAACCTTGGGGGAAAATGTTGCTTCTAACAACCAGTTAGAAGAAATCAAAGAAACCAAATTTACGGGAGTTGGTGTCCCTTCTCTTCTCTTCTACAGCGTTATCAGTCTTTTCTTCTTCTTTTTTTTAGGTTTTATACATATATATATATATATATATATATATCATGTTGTTAAGAAAATAAGAGCCGCGCTTTGATTGTTATTGCTTTACTCATATTTATTAATATTTGCATGAGCTTATTTTATGGTTGTAACATAATGGAGAAGTGGATTTTATGTTAAGCTATTTTACGTCATCTTCCACAAGCCAATGTTAATGGATACATTTTCTTTTCAATCTTTGTAACCAAATACCCAATAAATATATATAAGATCTATTTTTTTTCTTTTCTTTCTTTTTCCAGAAATTTATTTTACGTTTTCTATCTCTTTTTCATAAGTGAAGCCTATTTGAAGGCCTATGATAGTTTTGTTTTTTCTTCATTGTTTTTTTATTTGTTTTTAACTAGTTTAAGACTTATATGTAAAGGTTACTTGGTTTTGTACGACAATATATCTATACCATGCCCTTGATAACAATTCTCGAACAATTGGACATGAGCTGGCCTCCCACTACTATCATCGCATAGGGCCCTTGAACAAGCAGCATGCATTGTGTATGCTAATAAACAATGAAATGGTTAGACCTTCACTATCAATCTACACAATCATCTTCTTGTCTTTTAACTGCATCTTCTTGTCTTTTAACTAATGGAATCTATTATGGATTCATTTCGAACTGACATATATATGTATGCTTATTTAAACAATAAGAACAAATTTCATAATTTAACATGACAATTTAAATAATATCAAGGTATTAAACTTGAGAATTCTGCAAATTTAATATCAGTGTGCAAGACATTAAGCTATCATGTACAGCCTATATTAAACGAAGACTCTAATTTTATAAATTAACTATACTTTTAAATATCTATTACTTATTGTAACAAATTTATAACTGGTATAGGATATAATTGCTTTAACTAGGTCGAACAGGGTTCAAACAAAGTTTAATACTATAAATAAAATATTTTATTAAATATTAAAAATGTATTTCATCATCAAAATTTTAATAAATATCACCTAGAATACCATGATCATCAACAAAAATAGATTTTGTAAAACGATTAAAAAAGTATTGGTACGGATCAAAATAGTACAAATGCTTAAACTCTATAGATTTGAAGGTGGTAGGTGGTATACTTGTTACAACCTGATGGTAAGATACAACATTTAAAACTATGATATAAACACTCATTGATTGATATTTGATATGTAAGAGATAGATTTTGATTTTAAGAGTAACTCTAGATGAATGTTAAGAGATAAATTTCCGTTTGTTAATAAAAACATATACAGTAGAAGGAGCCCTATGCATGCGGTCGAATATGTCAATCACCCTTCAATGTCGCATTAGTATATTCATATTTGATAGAGTGCCAAAATATTCAATACCCATTTTTACCTTGATCTATATGCATCCATTCACTATTTTTTACACACAGACACACAGATATATATATATATATATATATATATATATATATATATATATATATGTTTTACATATTTTTGAGTTTTTGAATTTGGGTGATCTTTAGGACCTTGCTAAATAAATCTTTTGAGAACGAAAATAATAGGATTCACTTGCGAAATCTCATATTTTTTAAAATAAATTAATGCTTTAGACTTTCAAGCTTAAGACAGAAATCAAAATTACAAATTATTCTAAACAAAATTATGAGGTCTTTATAGGAGGATCATGTAACAACCTAATTCGGCCCGTAAGGACGGACAGAATCATGATATTATAATTTTAAAGCTATTTGTTGGGCTATAATTATGTACAGACTTTCTGGAAACAGATCTCAATGCTTCGTGGTGGCTTAAGAGGGACACCGGGCTTGATTTTCATAGAATGCGTGCAATGTTTGTACTGGCAAGTGGAATCTGATATTCCACGAGAAAGAAAACAATATACATATCCACCACGTGCACTCTCAAAGGGCACTAGTTAGGTGTCGTAAGCCTTAGCTTGAACAACGTCTCATTCTAACTCGTTACATGCCTCAGCATTTTCTCATATTCTTTTCTGTCCTTCAGGAAAACTAGTATATATCTTAAAGCCCTCTACTTCCTCCCCATATCTCCTGGCCCTGAGCACGAATGCCGAGTACTCTCAGGCAGTCACCTTCAATACCCTTTTTGACCACATGTCCAGATATGAATTGTGCCAAAAAGCACCTGTAAACCTCCACATTTCACCAGGTGTAAGGAACTCAAAACACAGTCAAGTTTGATCACAGAAAATGTAATGAACCAGATCCTAGCCGCCATACAAGGACTAACATAGGCTTCAATAAATACCAACTTTGTTGTTCAGAATATTGTCTAGTGGTTACTAGGAGTGGTAGTTGGAAATGGAGACTCAAACTCAACATCGGGTCCTAGCATAGCCCCAGACGGTGGTCAGGGGAGTGCCCAAGGGTAGGTTGGTTGAGTGGGCTTGGGCGAGCAGGGAGCTTCCAAACCCAATGCCCCTGGTAGTCCAACAAGTGGTGCTGCCAGTTGTTGATGATAGAGACAGCTATATCGTGGAAAAGTTTAGGAAGAATGGAGCTGAAGTGTTTTTTGGAGGGACTGATCCGATGGAACCTGAGAGATGGATACACGTCACAAAAAAGCTTTTAGGGCTTTGTCCATGCCCCACTGCCATCAATTGAGATTGGCAACATGCATGCTTCAAGAGGAAGCATCTTATTGGTGGAAGTCCATGGAGAAAACCACATTTCATCAACGTGAGATCTCTTCAATGGATAGTATTTTTTGGAGCCCGTTGTCTAGAAGAAATCACTGGAGTTCGCCAACCTAGTCTAGGGCGAGGACTTAGTCCGGGAGTATGCTAAGAAGTTTTACAGTTGAAGTGTTTTGCACTGGGATTTTGGCAACCAAAAAGGCCAGAGCTGACAAATTCTTTTGGTGATTGAAGCCGAAATTGAGGAGTAAGATTGCTACAGCACCAAGGAGTACGATAACAGAGGTGATTGACTTTGCCACTACTCAGAAGTTGGTATTCGAGTATGGCCGTGTATAGAAGCAGGGGAAGGTTACATCGCAGCACAAGAATGCCAACCCTCTCATAAACCAAAACAGGCCAATAGGACACCAACAACAAAGTCACTGGGGTAACATAGAGGGGAAGCTTAAAAGGAAGCGTGAGGATACCTAGCTAAGACGATGCCCTAATTGCAACAAGATTCATTCAAGGAGATGCAGGGAGCCCCATTGGTGCTACAACTATGGGAGGATAGGATACTTGTAGATGGAGTGTCATCAGCCTCTGGAGCAACAACAGAAGTAGCCTGAGAAGGGTAAGACACCAGCTCCTATTCACCACCCGCCACCTACACAACCGGCAGACAAGGGGAAGGTGAAGCTCTATGCAGTTGAAGTAGAGGACTCTGAGGAGGATGATCTCACAGTTTGAGGTAAAATTCTAATCCAAGGAGTCATTGTGGATGTTTTATTTGATTCGGGGTATACACATTCATTTATTTCATCTTGATTAGTTAAGAGTTTAGAACTCCAAGCATCCTCATTATCCAAGTCGCATAGAGTCACTACTACAATAGAAGACGGTGAAGTCACCATGTTTGAGTGACTAACCTATCCTTAGACATACAAGGAAAACCCTATGTATGGAACTTTATCATGTATGGGCTAAAAGGGTATGATGTACTATTGGGAATGGACTGGCTGTCTACACACTAGGCTTTTTTTGATTGTAAAGGGAAGAAAGTGGTGAGAAAACCTTGTAATTGTGAGATGGGGGTCATTTTCCAAGGGTCATTGCTTGGTCCATCTTCTTGTAGAATGTTGATCGGTGAGGCAATTGAGTTGTTTGGTGAGGGTTGTAAAACCATTATGGTTAACTTAGTTGAGTCTGAGTCCAAACCCAAGGACTTGTACATGATTCCTATGGTAGCAGAGTTTCCCGATGTGTTCCCAAATGAACTTTCAGGGTTACCTCCTAAGCTGGCAGTGGGTTCGTCATTGACCTAGCACCTTGAATAATTCCAATTTCTAAAGCACCCTACCGAATGGTTCTAGCAGAATTCAAAGAGTTAAGGAGCCAACTAGGAGAGTTGTTGCAGGCAAGTTTTATCGGGCCAAGTACTTCACCCTAGGGAGCCCCTGTTCTTTTTGTGAAGAAAAAGGAAGGATATCTTCGGCTGTGTATTGAGTAACACCAACTCAATCAAGTGATAGTAAAAAATTGATACCCCTTACCAAGGATTGATGACCTATTTGATCAGTTAAAAACAACAAGAGTATTTTCTAAGATAGACTTCAGTTTGGTTATCACCAAGTGAGTAAAGGAGTTGCAATAGCATTGCCAATGACCAAGCTCACAAGGAAGGGAGTCAATTTCAAATAAAGTAGTAAGTGGGATGACAGTTTTCAATCTCTGAGGAAGAGTCTAACCATTGCACTAGTCTTGACCCTGCCAAAGGTTAATGAAGGATGGTAGTCTTCAATGATGCGTCTTTGTTAAATTTAGGATGCGTCCTTATGGAAGGAGCCAAAGTGGTGGCCTATGCCTCTCATCAATTGAACATTCACGAACAGAATTATGCAACCCATGATTTGGAATTGGCAGCAGTTATTTTTTCCTTAAAGATTTGGAAACACTACTTGTATGGAGCCTAGTTTGAAGTCTTCACTGACCGCAAGAGTTCGAAGTATATCTTCACCCAAAATGAATTGGTTGATCATGTTAAGCTAGCACAAATGGATGATGAGGAGCTGAGTAAAATGATGGAAAAAACTTCTGATATCATAGCTGATTCCAATAGTGTGATCAAATCTAGAGGGAGGTTGTGTGTACCCAAGGATGATGCACTAAGGCAAAATATCGTAGAGGATGCTCATCGCTCAAAGTTCTTGATACACCCTGAAGTTATGAAAATGTATCAAAACTTAAAGGGAACCTACTGGTAGATTGGAATGAAGAAGGATGTTGTGGATTTTGTCTCCAAGTGTCAGACTCGCCAATTGATCAAAGCCCAACATCAATGTTCGGGCGCGGGTTTGTCCGCTGGTGCGGGTTAGAGTGTTCCCGCGTCGGGTTGGA
>JAURVB010003727.1:0-92085 GCA_033002965.1 Piper betle
GTCGACCCGACCGGTTCTGAATATAAAACCCTGACTCGAATCGTGGGTTTTACACTTACTCAATTAGTTAACCAAAGATGTAACAGGAGAGTCTTACGGACCTGGATGAGTGGATCCGCGTATCCCAACAATGAGATTAAACCCCAATTATACTTGGATCACAATGACATGCAAATCAAGGCATGGCATCAACACATGCTCAACCGTGAGAGGCTTATTTAACTTAATTATCTTATTTAATTATTTATTAAAGCTAATTGAGGAGGTTAATTAGGGTTTAGTCTTGCAAGTACACTTAGTGGATAATTACACATTTTGGCTTTAACCGAACTTAATTGAAAGGGATTAAACGAATGATTTTTCCCATGGGACAAATGGTGTCCCAATGGGCTGAGATATAGATCATACACAAAAAATTGCCACGGGCACGTACATTGGCCAACACCATGAACAAGGCCCACCAAGGCCAGACTAAGGGGATGGGAATAGTATTCCTAAGCCGCACATTAATTTTCGTAAGGTTTTTTCATGGGATTGGAGACTCTAAATGAGCCTGGTTAAAATAGGGGAGTTGGCCAATAATTTTGGGTTATAAGGTGACCAAATTTCAAACTAAGACTCCAAGTATCTTGATCTGATGAATTCTTGAAGTATAAGGCATTGACATGGACATTTCTAGAATTGACTAGAGATACATGGCTTGGGGAATTTCTACAAGAAAATCTACACAATATAAAGCCACCAAATTTTACATTGATGGAATAGGAATACAACCTCAGGTTGGACCACAATATGAGGCTAAATTACTTCCAAACATCTTAGGTTTGAGATTTACAATCAAAGCTAAGGAATTAGAGTTTCACCCTACATTCCCATCCACTCCACAAAATTAAATTAATTAGCTACCTAAATGATTTTTCTTTGATCCAAAATTAACCGAGTTTCCAGTAGACACTCAATATGTCCTTTTGTGATTTTTATAGATTTTATGAAATCTTTTAACAAGCTCAACAAGGAGCACAATCACATAGAGCATTACATAGCACAACAACCACATGGCAAGTGTTACAGGTCTAGTCATGGGCATGACCGGGACACTAGGGTTGAGGGTTGTTCCTAGTATTTCCCACGTCCATGATGGGTAACAGGGGTTACTCGAGTGTGGTGAAACAACCAGTGCTGATTCGTGCTATTTGCATTGATCAGACAGTGGTGCATGCGTGCTATCGGAGGACCGAGGGAGGACCGGTATGCGATAGCGTACGTAGCGGCAGTTGGGTGCTGTTTGGTGCATGGGGTCTATTGGGAGAGTTGCTGTACCGAGCGAGATATTGGACAGTACCGATAGTTGCTGCAGCGGTCATGATCGGTAAGGAGTAGTGAGTATACCGATGCTGCGTATCATGCGTGGCGGGTTCCAGTCGCGTGCGAGGTCGAGCTTAGCCGGGAGACTCTATCGAGCAGCGGAGTCGCTAGTACCGGGAGCGATGGGTGCGAATGGCCAAGCACCACGATCGAGCATGTTTGCGCTACCGAGCAATTCGAGTAGCATGGGTGCGCGTTGGTGCCAATGACCGAGCCAAGTGAAGGAGCGGTTTGCGGGACTTGGGGTTATCGTGCATGTGCATGGTTTTTCTGGACCGTACTCACAGAGGTTGATACTTTGGTCAGCTGGTTCGAGCCAGGGATCTCAACCAGGTGACTGTGCCGCACCAAAGGGGTGGAAGCCGGAACACCAAGCACCAAGGGGTGGAAGCCGGAACACCAAGCACCAAGGGGTGCATGTGTTGGCGTGCAGCACTTCAGCTGGGTGTCTATATAAGGAGATGTTATCCTTGTGTAGAGAGGGCGAAGACAAGAGAGAACAGCGAAGACAAGAGAGAACAACATGTAGTAGAGAAAGGAGGATTGTCGGAGCTGTTGGGTTCTTGAGGGAGGAGAACCACCATGGTCGAGAATGGGGGACTGTCGGAGCAGTCGGGTGCGGCCCCTAGACCAGGGTTCCTTTCAGTGTTGTTCCGTTCCTTCGAGCTGCGAGGGCCGAAGGGTTAGACCTGTCGAGTGAGGGTCGAGAGGTCAAGTTGTGGGGCTTGCATGTCCACGACTTGCGGGTAGTCTTAGGGTGAGCGAGTAGCCCAAGGCGAGGCGTGTGGGGGCTGTCCACAGCGCCGAGCAGGTACTTGATACGAGGTCGAGTGCTTGTATCCTTGTATTCATAGTGTTGTAATATAAGGTTGGGAATTTTCCCGTATCTCTGTCTGTTGCTTGTTGTTTGTCGCATGTAGTCAAGTAGCGTCTGTTTCCAGGTCGGGGTCGACGTTTACAACGTGACTTAGTTACGAGGACAAGTTGCGGTGACAAGTAGGGCAGAGACCGGCATGACCGAACACGAGCGAGGTGTTTGGTGACTCTCGAGACTTGATCGGTAAGGAGTACTGAGACTCGAGAAGGCTGGATCACGGGCTGGTGCGTGATCGTGGTTGGTGCATTGTTTGTTGGTAGCCGGTATCCTCATATCGGTAGCGATATTGAGTATCGGTGTGGCGAAGGAGTTCGTGGCTGTGAGTGTGACCATGTGCGGAGTTGTTTCCGAGTTGCAGATTTCTGCAAGTTGCTGCGTGCTTGTGGAAGGCTGAGTGTTCCTAGGAGGGGAATACGCCGCACCGATCTGTATTTGAGGGCAAAAATTTGGGCCCTCGATAGAGCCCTGTGACAGCAAGTACAAATCAGTTTTAAGAGTTATCTTCAAGCCCTTAATGATTGTTATCTAGGTTTGTAATTTTCCATGAGTTAGATAACATATAACCCTAGAATCATGCAATAGATTGAAGCAAAATGAGGCCTACAAAATGGTGTGAAAATTAGGGAAATGGAAGCTAGGTCATTGGAAACATTAAAGCTACCACCATATGCAATTTCAGCACCCATACTTGCTCATACAAGCTTAAACAGACCAAACATTCTAAATGAAACATGTAGATCTATCAGGCATGAACAAAATGCAACAAGAATCATGCAAGATGGACATCTAAAATATGAGTTGTCATCGATCTACCAAAGTGATGCAATATTACATTGACATTTAAGTACAAAAAATATAACTATTTTTTTATTTATAAGAAAAAATAATGAAACTAAGTTCTAGATACTTCAATCCAGAGATCTACATGGAACAAATGCAAGAAAAATGTAAACAAGCAAACACAGAAGCAAAACAGCTACACAATTGTTAGAGATGAAGAGAATGATGAGAATTTTACCTCACAAGGGGCTACACAAGTCATTTGGGCCTTCCGACCCTAAAACCTACCACTCCTAGTGGCTTAGGGGGCTTGGAAGGAAAGGGAGAGGGTGGAAGAAATGGGACTGTAGAGGGGAAGGCAGGAAGCTTGAAAGACAGCAACTAAAGGGTGAAAAGAGTGGAATTATGGTGGTATTTATAGCTAAACTTTTTGTTCAAACACGAACACATTGGCTAGGCACCTTTGTGCTGATCTTTGCCAAATCGGGCCACAACCAAGTGAACTGACCAAACATGCGAGTGATTGCATGGACCAAACTACACGTAAAGGTCGGTCATGTGATTGGGAGCAAGGGCGGTGGCTCAACGCCTTTGCGTCCAAGGCTAAAAGGGAGGGAAATTTATATTTGGTCGCATGGGCACTGGCTAAGCACATTTGCATCCAAACTTAAACCAAGAAACCCTAAAAGGCTGAGTGCAAAGGTGCTCGGAGGGCGCCTTTGTGCTTTGCATAAATTACACGCATTTAGGGTTTGCAGCCTACGGCGGCTGGGGCAACCTCAGAACAGTGCTACAAGTCCCACATGGGCGAGGATGGACCAAAATGCTTCTAAACATTGGATAAAGTAATCTAAACTCACGAGGGGCTTGGTCGTATGCCTAACTAGACTCTATACAACCAAACCAACAAAAAGAGCCGGGGCATGAAGCATCCAAATAAGTGAATCGAACACTAAAGTAGGTTAGGGACGAACACACACATACCTCAGTAAGAAAGACCAGACCCAACAACCTGATCCAGATCAAGATTGAACCGACCTGAAAACTATCAGGCAAATGGCTCGGGTTTTATAATTTCATTTGTTTGGGCTATTTGACTGTAACTATTTGATTGTTTGTCTGTGATTGATCGTTGGGTGTTTAATTGGAATATTGTGACTGTTTTAAGTTAAGATAGAATCGTTGTACAATGCCTTGTATAATTGTATATCATATAGACTATGATTGAGTCTAGGCATCTGACCATGGCTTGCTAATGTTGTGTGACCGCTAAGAGGTAGAATACTAGGTTCACAGAACTTGCTCTCTGTTTTATCATTATTGCTTCTATAACACCCCAAATCAATTCAACCCTTGTGCAAAACCAAATTGCTGGCCATAATAACAGGCCATGCTTAAACAAATGATTCAATACAAGACAAACCCAACTTATAACTAGACCGAACCATTTTGGCATCCCGGAAGGGAAGGCACCCAAACTTGCTCATGCACATACCACTAACCTAAGATGATGCTACATTCACAGTAATAATTACAACATGGCAACAAAATAAAAGTAGTTGAATAACCCAAGTATTTGAGTCTGCAAAATAAGTTTAATAGTAAATATTCCAGTTAAAAAATGGTAAGTTGAATTCATCCATAATTAAAAGAGTATTCCCATCACCCGGAACAAAACCCATTTGAGAGCCACCATTGGAGAAGCCTTTCGTCTCCCAAAAAGCTTTGAGAAGCAACATGCTGGAGCAGCGTACCAGCAGAATACAGCAACAAATAGTCAACCTTGGGCCCTCCGCAAGGCCCACCCAAGCTGCCACTTGGTAGAGAGACACTGCCACTGAACTACCCTCTACACTGCCAATAGAACCCATTTGAGAGGTACCATTGGAAGAGCCCACCATCGTGTAAAAACATCCTAGAAAACACCCATCAGATTAGTGCAATAGCAGCAATCAGACATCTTTCCAGTCTCCGTCCGACTGACCGGAGCTACTGAACGACAAGCTGCCCACTCAAATTGATCCCTCTCATCTCCATTTACAAAACCAAGTCCAATCCCACCGAATCTGGTAAACGGCGATAGATACCGGTCAAAAATCATCAATGCCGAAACTTTCCTCTACCTCCGTTGGCCACCAGCACCGCCACCAACACTAGGAGCAACACCAACCCCTAATAGGTTGCATATCTATCAATCTGGGAGATCTCCCCTCGCTGCCATCACAGTCAGACGAAATCACAAGGCAGGTACGTATAATAGGTAGAACATCGTACCACCGTCGCCCAAAAGGCAGCCAACACCATCATTGTAGCACCGAAGAAGATGTCAGGCCTGTTTACAGTCGTCCACATCCGCCCTATTGAGATCCATGATTGAATCCCACTACCCCATGATTTGATCGGACCTGAATTGATTCAAACTACAATCGCAAAGCCAAACTATGTCTGCACCGCAACCCGGATTGAAACTGGCACAACGTGTGCCACCTATAGCCAAGTGCACCTAGAAATATTCATAAGCATGTGCACGCCACCCGATTCGGTCTATCATTTATCCTACTCTGAACCAACCCAAAGCAATCTGATTCATGCTTTAATCACTATGGAATAATTTGAAAACCTTCCAGACCTTTTATTAAGGCCAAACCTGCTATTCCACCTTTTTGGAGTCAAAGCTATCAAAGATAGATCAAATGAAAAAAGAGGCAAAATTCACTATTTTGTATATGTGTAAAATCAAAAAAGAAATAATTGATCGTGAGTACCAGTCTCATTGTAGATTGACTTATGGATTCTAGCCCTAAAGACCATGTAAATATTTCCTTTGTATTTACTCGCTCGGAGCATTTTCTTTTTATTTATTTTCTAGCTAACACAGTTTGCTTGCGTGGCAGGGCGCTCTTGGTCCCACCGAACCCTCTAACCTGGCATGAAGTTAAGACTAATTCATAGGGGCAGAAATCCGGTGCTTGACCATATTTTGGCGACTCCACTAACGACCAGCTTGAAGGTAGCATTATTGTTTGAAGATGTTTGTGCGAACAAGAAAATAGCGTCGGAGACAAGGAATGTGGTGTGACAAAGGAGTGTTAATGAAGATGATTCATCTATATTAACTCAAGGTAAGCGGAGCCAATTTGAAGCAAACATCAAAGCAAGCTAGCCCATAGCATGAAATGTGCATGAAAGAATCCAATAGGTCGAAGCAGCGTTGAATGAATGAAATGAAGGAGGAATTACTCCAAGCAATAGCATGCTTGTACGAGAATAATGCAAACAAAGTCCAAAAGCAATGAATAGAAGAACCAACCTTTAAAAGCCAGACATGTGCTTTTGACGTCAATAAATCAACTAAATGGAAGACAAGTACAACATCAAGCTATTGAAGAAATATTCCACCATAGTGAAGACTGGATGCAATGAATCGAAGATATGATGGAACAAGTGCTCACCTAGATGAAATGGGCTAGCGCTACAACATGGAGCTTGTCGATAGGAAAAGACGACCACCCCATACAATGTCCAACAATGGACCAACTTTAGGAGGACTATAAAACCCTGAAAAAATAATTAGGTTACCTTAAGAATCAAATCATAATTATCAATTATAACCTTTAGAGTACTAGTTTAAAGGTATTTATGGATAATTTTAAATATGTTTATTTATTAATTTTTTTTGATTGGGAGTTGTGAGTGTGATTTAACATTCATTTGCATTAAGTCAATAATGAGTTTTTGACTTTTCATTATTAGACAAATGATATAGTTATAAGTGATTACGTTCTTTTGTATAAAATTTAATGTAGTGCCTTCTTAAATTCTGCACATATTCTTTTATATAAAAGAGAATTATGTTATTGGTAAATAAAACATCAACTTGATAGTTTGTGAGAATATTTGGCTCACAAAGGGAAGGTTTTGAGAAGTTTCATTAATATTAGGATCGTGTGTCGTAGTTACGGGTGCCCCATCACAATTCTAGGTCTGTATAATTGCTTGAAATGTTATATATTCCTATTTAAGAGTTTGGTTGACCTGAGCCCACATTCGACCACCATGCGCTGAGCGCAACCAGGGTCAAAGAATTGGGAATCTTGGTTGGCCTGAGCTCAGATTTGACTACCATAAACCGAGCACAACTAGGGTCAAAGAATTGACTTAATCTCACACATGGCAACACCCTTAAAATCTTGAAAGATTAAAAACCTACCCGCATGCTGAAAGGGGTGACATGACGCAGTGGCGCAATATGACTTATTATGCACTTGTGATACCGAAAGGGTGAGTCAATGACAAACATCGGTAACTAGAGATCGAGGGCCACGTAGCGTGTGTGAGCATACATGGGATTGTAGCTTGATGGGCGGCCACCCTCCAACATAATAAGAGCTCAGCATAGGCTCATAATCACTAAAAGACTCAAATTTAGATGTTGTGGAATATATTAACTTGTTTCTTGTAATTATATGACTTAGTATTTTTATTATTAACGTAAAATTGCCTCCACAGGTGTGAGCATTATCAAAGGATGGGTAAAGTCGGGACAGCAAGAGGACTCTGTTATTAGACTATTATTTTTTTCTTATATGTTATTATACTTTTAGATTGTTTGCATGACAGTGGCATTTTGGTTCGATTCATGGAGCATAGATTATTCTGAGCATTTGTTATATTGAATTTTATGTCATGAGTTTATTTGAAATCTTGAAAATCAATAGAAAATTAATTTATGAGACACTTAGTTTTATATAGTAACACTTGGCTCGTGGCTCGGAACGGGCAGGTTGTTATAGGTGGTATCAGAGCTGTGTTTCCCACGTAACCATGCAAATCAATCCTTACCTTGTTGAAAGTCTAAGAGTCCACTTTCCTAAGGTCAAAATTTCTTTTATATAATCATTAATTATTTTTTTATAGAATTAATTTTCATTATTTTAGATGGTAAGTAATTATGGGTGTGCCACTTATGTATCATGCTAGGTGCACGTGACACTTAAACCAATGAGTGTATATAGGACGCCTTTATAATTAGAGGTGTTATCTAGGTAGTATGGGTGGTATAAGACACCTGTTCAATATAGATGATAGTGTCATGGGACTGTGCCCTACTTTAGCAATGCATATGAGTGACAATGCTTAAATCAAGAAAACAAAAATTGTAAATTGTGATTTTTCTAAAATGAATTTTTTCAAGAAAATGTGAAGATATTCAAGTAACTTCTATAGAGCTAGATACAAGTATACCAACGCATAATGGAAGAAATGCCGAAGATAAGATTATAAAGAAGTTAGATAACTTCGAAGTGTTGAAGAGCAAAGGAAAGATCACACTATGGACTCCGAAAAATTTGCCAAAGCTAGAACATGAGAAAAAGGAAAACTTTTCTCTATTTCATCACAGGTTAGGTTATCCGATAGTGGAGTGTGGAGATGTGATGCAAAAGATCCAAGAGTTTCTTGACGAAGGTGATATCAAGTATAAAGCTCCAGCCGCTAATGTAATGATATCAAGTACAAAATCCACGTAGTTAAGGTAAAAAACAATGAGGTGTCACTTGTTTCCACCAAGGGAGTGAAGAAAGTATGCTCTAGATCTTCACTGATGCAAAAGTTTGAGGTTCAAGCTGATCAAAGTGCAAGACTTTGTGAAGAAAAGAAGCTTGATAAAGAAAAGATGGAAGATCAGCTTGTTGTCTAAACAACTTCAACTCAAGACTGTGCCTAATGTGTAGTTTTGGTGGAAAAACAGTGATCAAAGGAATGAAGTGACATTCCATTGGGAAAAGACTTGCTGCATTGGATCGTGACCACTCTTATTCAAATATTGTCGCCCAAATCTCAAGTTCGTTTGACACTAGTAGCCATTTTTGATAAAGTATTAGTTACCAGGTAATAGCTTGAAATACCTTATAACATCACCACTCATGAAGACCTAGCAAATGCACTCGAGGAGAAAGAATGTCTTAGTGCAAACACAAGATCAGCTCCTCACCTCCACTTCTTTGTATTACCGATGACATCAAGATTCCTATCAAACTCGACAATGGGAAAGAAGGTCAAAATGAATGTTGTTAAAAGCGATGTAACAAGAAGGTCAACAAATAATAGGAGATACACAAAAGAACAAGGTCACCTCGAGACTATAGAAGGAAAATAAGACACAATGCTAGCTTGTCGCCAAAGAAACATGATGCCTTATAGAAGAAGTCACATATGAGAGTAGAGACAAATCTGTCAACCTCTCATTGCCACACAAATCTACGAAGTAGAAGGAAAGAATTTTAGATTTGGAGACCACGACTGTTGAGTATAGAAGTTTCTCCTAAAGATCAATATGATTGTCAGCTTCCACACCATGACCCAGGAGGGGTTACCCTATACTAGCTTGTGCAAAAAAACAAAAAAAAGAGAGTTGAAAAGGGACAAATCACCCAAAAAAACTGTAAGTTATATTTTGTCAATTATCCTTTTAAATTTACAAAAAATCTGCAAGGGGGTTGATGAACAGGCACAAACATGAACAGATTTGCCCATGTTTAAGCCCCATAGCCTATCCCCACCACCTTCAATCGTCGATGACTCGGTCCTTAATACCTCCAGAAGAAGGGGACGAGATAAGGAGAAAATATGGATATTGGGGAGGGTAGGTTCGCCATGTGAGGATTGAAAGGCCTAAATCATGGTACAAATTAGGGGTTTGATGTTTTATAAT
This sequence comes from Piper betle, assembly GCA_033002965.1. Lineage (NCBI taxonomy): Eukaryota > Viridiplantae > Streptophyta > Magnoliopsida > Piperales > Piperaceae > Piper > Piper betle. The sequence continues at coordinate 9,735 of JAURVB010003727.1, forward strand.
ACTCAGTAGTTGACAAGGAGAAGGGGGCTTGTATGTTAAGAAAAAAAGGAGAGCAGAATAGCATAAGAAAGAAGTGGGAAATGAAGAAGGAAGGGGAAGAGGCAACCTTGTTAGCGCGCATATGGCCAACCCAGGCCATCTTCGGCCACACCACAACCCCCCACGGAGTTCCCCTCACAGCTAAGAACAAAACTAATACAAGAGCCATTGCCAAAGAAGCCCTCCGTTGACGGAAAAGCATCTAAAAGTGGCTTACTGGAGCAGCTATAAAACCTTTGACTCAAGTCAAGGTTTTATTGTCTAAACCGGTCGGCTCGAATGTTATTTTATCAGCTTAATTTCAGAACACGCATATCGAGCCGAGGCTAGTCTTGTGTTATGAACCATGAGAGTCATGTGTGCCCAAGTATATATTGATAATGTCAGTAAGACAACAACAAGATGAGTAATCAAAATATATAAGAGTATGCCAGATTTCTTTATTTATTTTAATTAGATCGTACACATATTTTTAGGTCAAATAACCCATTAGGACTCGTTATGGGCAGTTTGGTTAGGCTATTAGTTATAGAGCATGTTATTCTAATGTTGTGATTTGTATTGTGTTTTATAGGATTTTCCCCTATTTTTCTAGATTTTTTTACAATTATTATGATTTCATATTATTTTTTTTAGTCGGAGTCGAGCCAAGTTTTAATTATGAGACAACCATTAATTTCTCTCCCCAACGACTCGTTCCCCCCCCCCCTTTTGACACGTATTTATTAAACCTCTAACACCGTCACCATCCAGCAGCCACCATCCTCCTCACCCAACTCCCTTCTCCATTTTCTGCTTTCCATCTTCCCCACGATCCTCACTCGAGTCGGCCACAACCTTTTCACCATTGCCGCATGACTAATAATTAGGTATAGAATTTTATCGGATTTTATTTGATAATGAATTGTTTTATGATTTTATTGTGATGCAAATGATGTGATTGTGAATAGGTGTTGGTTTAAATTTAGATGCATGTTAATAGATGATAATAGTGAATTACAGTTTGAATTTAAATGCATGTAAATAGATGTTGTCTTGTACGGATTGATAAGGAGTGTAACATTCATGCATCATAATGAGCATTAGTATTTAGTCTTGATGTATAGGTACAGAGTAGGATCTCGCCACCTAGGCATGTGGACAAAATTGGAACTTCTACTAGGTCCATTAGGACTCGTTTCTATTTTATGCTCTATTCGATTGTGTATTGTGTTAATACTTGTAGAACGAGTTAAGTGGCATTTTATTGAATCCCACTTGACCTAGGTCATTTAATCAATCGATCTTATAGATTAATAACCCTCGAGGATGTGATCCCCTGAACATGTTTTCGAAAATAAGCTCCCCTCGCCATAGCACAAACAGAGAAGAAATTAGCTGTGGATGATGAGGCACGAGGGAGCCTGTAGTTCCCATGGGCCTTCCATAGCTGCCTCCTCCATCGTTACATTAGGGGACCACCCCTACAAATATTCCACCGGTCATCCCACTTCAAGCAGGAAGGTGTTCAAAGGGTAGTAGACCTGGAGGAAATGATAGTGGACAGATAGGCGTCCAAGGGTTTAGTAATACTCTAGTAGGGGTAGTATTGTCATTTTTATGCATCGATATTGGAGAAGGATCAAATAAATTGGCAGGTGATAGAAATCTTAGATTATGGCAATATGAGCAGTACATGAAGAAAGGAAGATGCCCATTTATTGGAAAACTAGATGCAGAAGAAGCTTTTTGTGGATTTCATTAGAAGTTGGTGTATTTGTGGATTTCATTAGAAGTTGGTGTATTAGGAAGTATGGAATGTCCAATGGAAGATCTGTATAGATTATTGTAGGAGTGTTATAGGTTGAGGCCAGAATATGGTGGGATTCTGTCATAGCCTCCACATTTAGTACAACGCATATTAGGACTTGCGGTTCAAAGGGTACTAAAGGCGAGTGCCTGAAAGCACTCGGTCTTTGTGCTCAAGGCCAGGAGAACTATGGAGGTAAGGAGAGGGCTTAAGATATACTAGTAATCCCGAGGGACCAAAAAATGAAATGAGAAAATGCCGAGAGCGGCATCAGCACCAGCAAAGTAGTCAGTTCAGGATGCTCCATGGTCTGCAACCTAGTGGCTCCTCAATAGGTGCCCTTTAAAGAGTTCGTGAGAAGTATATGAATGTTTTCCTTCATATGAGAGTTTCCTCTCATAGCCAGTTTGATATTAATTATATTTTTGGACTAGTAACACTCGTTATTAACATGTTTTTATAATAAATGTAGGTGATGATCATGAGTAGAATGAGCTAGCCTGGATGGAGGATCAGTGACATCTCTTACATAGTCAGATGATCACATGTTTAATATTTTGATGATGCTATAATGAAATACAATACATGATGATGTGGTGTGATACGATGTATGATGTAGTAGAAAGATTGCTAACGATGACATGGTAATAAATAAGTTTAGACATTGAATAAGTATAACAAGTGAGTCAATACCTAGAATTGATGAAAAATGTGAATAGAATGCAATAACAGCATTCAGTCATCTTTTCGGTCTCCCTCTAACCGACCGGATGTACCACAAGACAAGCAGTCCACTCAAATCAGTTCCACTCATCTCCGACTAAAATACCAAGTCCAATCCCCCCAGAGAAGTCTGCCTTTGTCATCAAAAAATGGCGATAGATCCCGGTCAAAAATCATCGCTGCCAGAACTTTCCACTACCATCATCCCCCGCTAGCACTGCCACCGACCATTAGACCAACACCAAGCCCCCTAATTGTCATATATCTATCAATCAAGGCGATCTCCCCTCGCCTCTGTGGACAGAAAAGGCCACCACTGGAGCCCCCAAGGCCACAATTGCACCACCGGAGAAGACAGATCCTTCAAGCCTATTTACAGTCATCCACATCCTCAAGGTTGTCCATATCTGTGATCACATCCCATTGCCCCACCATCTGATCGGATCAGAACTGACCCAAATTGTGACTGCGAAGGCAGACCACGTTCGCGACCCACCCGCAACTAAAGCATAAGCCTGCACATGCCACCTATTTGGCCCAGCATTTATCCTGCTCTAAACCAACCCGAAGTGGTCAGGTTGAGCTTTTCATTGCTCCAAAAATAATTCGAAAACCTTCCAAACCTCAAATCGAGGCGAAACTTGCTATCCCAACATTTTTGGATGCTCCTGATGAAGTGGTCCATTATTTTGAAGATATGAAGATAAGAAGAGGAGAAACCACAGCATTGTAGTCAAAGGTATCAAAGATAGATTAAATAAAAAAGCGACAAAATTCACGATTTTGTATAAGTTTAAAATCAAAAAAGAAATAATAGATTGCGAGTACCAATCTCACTATGTATAATTTGGGGATTCAAGTTGAACCCTAAGGAATCACATAAAAGTTTTCTATGTTTTCCTTTCTCGTGGAGTTTTATTTTTGTTTTTTTCTAGCTTGCATGGTTTCTTTGTAGGGCAAGGGCGCCTTTGGTCATATCCTCTAACCTGACATGAAGCAAAAACTTATTCGCAAGGGTGGAAATCCCGCACCCGAACATAATTTAAAAAGAGAATCAAAATGTAAATAAATGTAGACATCATATATCATAGTTGTATACTTAATTCTTCTTGAAGTTTTTTTTACCATCTCCATGTTCATACATCATAAACCATAATGTGTTGATATAAATATTTTCAAAATAAATTTAACCCATTAGATGTTCAACGTCCTTGTACATATGCATCTTTTAAAAAAATAATGATTTCAAAAAAAAACATTAGAAAGTATCACAAATTAAAGCAATATGTGAGGAAAGTACAGTAGTTTTAATTGGAAAACAATAATTAATGAATATAAAGAATGTCACAAAGTACATTTTGTCCTGATAACAACCGCAAATATATTATCAGTTATAATAATAAAGTGCATTTTTTCCTATTAATTACTTTTTTTATTGTCAAGTGACAGCAAGCCCAATTGCAAAAAAAATATAAAAATTTTCTATTATTTTTTGAGATGGGTATTCTTGATTGAAAATATCACTTGCAATATGCGATCACATTGTGGATTTCTAATCAAGAAAATTTAGTCAGTAACAAGTAATTCCGATATAAAGTGTTAAAAAAATTTTACCCTTCGCATTTCCATCATTTACCGGAATTTATGACCGACATTGCCTATCGTAAAATGGCGGCCACAGAAGATCATTTTCCTATTGGTGTATGCCGTGGTTTATTATGAGATATTACGTAGCTGGTCTTCCCACCTTTTAAAAAGATTTTTCTTTTCCTAGTTGCAAAAAGGTTATAATAGTTTTTGAGTCGTGTTGTGATGAAATATAGGTGATTTAACTAATTAAAAATTAAAAAAATTCAAAAAAATTATAGTATATTCATTCTATTTTTGTAAGTGGATTTTATCTTTTAGATATCAGATTATTACATTATATATCGTTATTTTATGAGAGCCTATCTATAAATTTAAAATATATTTTTAATGCACGTCGTACTTAGCACAACATCTTGCTGAATCGAAAATAAAAACAGTAGGGCAGGCTTTCATCTTGCTGAGTTAAAAATAAGAATAGTGCATACTTTTATATATGAATTCTTTGTATCAATTTTTTGGGGCGTCTAATTAGTTTCAGAAGAAAAGAATACAGAGAGTGATCTTTTCCTGGGGTGTGGTGGGCCATTTGAAGTGTCAAGTTACATTAACAGCTAAGATTAGGTTTTAAAATAATTTAAGTGATTTATACTTTATATGCCTTCGATTTTCACTTTAAACATGTAGATTGAATTCCAAATAATTGTAAATGTTTTATAATTTTTTTAGAATTTAATTGTATATTAATTGAAGAACATAATAATAAGCTTTTGGACTGTATACTATGTTAATTGTTTGGATTTGAAAATAGTCTGAGGACTTGTCAGCTAGTTTACATATGCCTCATAGTACATTTTACACTCTATTTAGATTTATATAATTTTCTTATTTTTTAGAATGATTGCATGTAAGACTATATCCTTAATTCATAATTGATCCTATAAATGTTGGAATTTTTCTTATAATTCTTTAAGGTAAGCATAAAAATTGATATATAATCATTTACAACTTGTTTTTGGTGGTTAGCCTAACAATCTGGCTTAAGCAATGCAAAGCAATAAACTTAATTAATTATTTACTTATTTAAAAGTAGATAACCAAGTGAATGATCTATACATATATCTCTACTTATATATTAAATTTTACCTTAAAGGATTTAGATGTGAGAATAATTTTGAAATTATTACATTAATTACCCACATTGAAATACGATTTTAGGTCAACTTTAATACCAGCTTGCAATATGATCTTAGGTAGCTAACTCCCAAGTCTATGTCTAGTCCAACCCAATTAATACAAATTAATTGATCTAATAATTTTTTTCAAAAATAATTAATAAAATTAAAAATTTAAAGGTATATCTCCATTAATATATTGAATCTTGCTCGAAAAAGGTATTGAATATATGACTAATTTTGAAAGTTATTACACTTACATTGTTGATAGTTGGTTATATTTCACAGTTACATCTTTGAACAATTGTGCTAAAATTATTTTTGTGTATTGGATTGTATAATAAGCTAATATAAGTTAATTTAAATATATTCGAAGCATTTTCTGGATCAATATTATTTAAAGCTCTTGTTTTAATAACGGCCACTTGCTCATACGTATATTAACAATGTAACATAGCCATAAGGTTTAGCTATTAGGCTTGGCTAGCTGTGACTTGTAAACCCAACTAAAGTGTAGTATGATAATTGTCATGCATATGTCAGGGGCAAATACCAAATTTTAAACATGAATAAATGATTAGTTGTTATTACTCCATCCGGTCTTACAACTTTGTTAGCCATATGATAATTTGGTCTTTCACACTACGTAAGATGACATCATGCCATGCATAGCTTATCTTAGTAGCACCTCTAATTTTATAAATAAATTTTTATTTAGTAATAAAATATATTATAATAGTCTATTATATTTGTAATAAATTTTGATTTAAGTATACTCTAATTATATGAAGAGATAAATTATAACAATTTGTTTTAATATTTATTTTTATTATATTTTAATTAGTCAAATCTTTTAGTTTTCATTAGAGCATAATCTTTGCTCTTTCTCATAAGAGTATTTATAATTTCATTTGCAGCGCATTTGAACGATTGCGCAATGCTAGCGCATACGTGACATTTCTCTCGGAATTGATTACTAGCTTTACCCGTTGGGTGGGCAAGGGGGCATGCGACGCCTAACAAGAGGCTGAACTTTTTTTCCTCTACTGCAATTGAGTTAGGAAGCCGTTTGACTTGAGAAGTGTTCCCAATGGAAATCAATCGACTCTACTCAGGAAATTATGAAGTCATCCACCCTTTAATTTGGTAGGATTTTCGTACTGTCTAATTAGCCTACACATTTGACATTCTTTTCTGCCGCGTTAACAAGTAGAAAATATGGTCAGCCTTTGCCGTACATTGATGTTAGTTTACTCCTTTGGAGTTGTAATACGAGGAATCGAATTAACAAGTCGAGACTTCCGAAGCTGGAATTGAAGGTTGTCGTAGCGTTGGACCGGGCACTCATCAAGGGAACGTATGACTGTCATCTTAGGTCCCACTTAAGTGAAGGTTCCGTTTTGATCAGCAACGAAAAAATATATAACCAGCACACAAATTTTAAATAGTCGACCTTATTAAAATTAGTATATATGTAATATATTCCTAAAAAATATTAGTACTTCAACAATAAAATGTACTTTATATTCAAATCAATCTTGATTATCATACATGACCAACTTGTATGCTCTTTAAAGAGACTAGATGAGAAAATAATGATTGGGCTAATGATAGACTAGATGAGAAATCTTTTCCTTATTGGAAAGCATATAGATAGACTAGATGAGAAAATAATGATTGTTCTGAACTTTTAGTTAGAAGTAATTATACTTAATTTATATGCAAACTAATTATCTTAATAATTTTATGATAAATATATATATATATATATAATATTTCTGCTTTTAATAAGGCCGACCATTTCACAATTTTTATGTTTTTTATACTACTTTCATGACCATCAAACAAACCTTAAAGAGGTGTTTATACTATAGTGTACATAGAATGCATTAAAGGAATGTTACTATTAGTACATATTATAGTATGTATTTTTGACAGGGTTACTCGGTTATAATCTTTTTTAAATACTACATTTTTTTACATCAAGCAAATGGAAAACATGCATTATATGGCCTGAGCAAACGAATAATTTTGCGTGCAATTTTTCTTCTATTTGGCTCGAATTCTTACCAGTGAAGGTACGCATTTGTGATTAACTAAGGTTCTAATAGCACAACTTATGTGATTCAACATTGGTCACGTTGCCTCTAATGATGTCCTTCCAAGCAGCATACCATACCCAAAAATAATGTGATTTGGACTTATTTTTTAAAATAATTAATATCAATTCAAGTTGATACTTCGATGTAAACTGACTTCAATATTGGCCATCAAATTACAAATACAGTTAGATGAAGAGGATTTTAATTGATGATCAGTTTTGAAAGCTCCTTGTACTCTTATATGAGCAGCAAGTATTAAGATTCTACATTTTCTACTATTAAAGTTCAATAGGGTGTGCAATCGAATTAGAGGCTTCTTATATATGGCCAAATTAGGTCAATCGAACTACATTGACATACCTGATTTAATTATATTGGGCTAATGATATTTTCTAAAGAGATTATTGATAATCGTAATAATTTTAATTAATTATTTTCACATACAATAAAAGGCTAACTTTTACCTTTCCATAACTACCGTAAAATCACAAAACGTATCAATTATAGTACTATAAAATATTATTACCTTTATCTTGAACTTGCCCTGTACAATACCTTCATTGCTAGTCATGAATTAAAAACGAACATATTGGCCGAATTTTCTTCTTCTATAGGACATGAGCTTGGTCACCTAACCCTTTCCGCTCTTTTTTCATGAAAGTGATTTATGGACGCCAATTTAACAGGTCTCATAAATCAAAAATATTTTTAGATTTACACTCCACACTAGACTAGCCAAGACATTGTTCATTGTTGACGTCTTTAAGAACTTTTTCAGCTAGAAAAATGGTTACTAAACGGTTTTTTAACAACGTTTTTGGCCCTTTTTATCCACCCATCACATGCATTGTACAACATTCTACTATGAAATACGCTTCATCATCACCTTGAATTCATCAGGTTGGTTGCCCCCTTCTCCTGCTTTCTATCTCACCTTCCTTGAGCCATTGCAAGACATGGCCACAAAAAGCCCATCAAGCATTCCACTACAAGAAGCTGAGCAAGTTCAAGTTAAATTGGCATGATGTTGCAACAAGCAACAATTGCACTGCTTTGCCCATTACTCCCAATACAGTTTCCAGCAATTCGCCAACTGGGTTTGGGCCAGAGTTCGGGATCAACGATGCCCTGACCATAAGTCCTGATCCGAGATCACTGCTGGTGGGGAGAGCTCAAGGCTTCTATGCATCAGCTTTTAAAGAGGACGTTGGCCTGATAATGGCAATGACTTTCGCCTTCATAGCTGACAAATTCAATGGAAGCTCACTCATCGTACGAGGGGAGAATGTAGTCTTTTTGCCGATGAGGGAGATGCCCGTGATTGGTGGAAGTGGGGCCTTTCAGTGGGCTCGACGGTGTGTGCAGGTGAAGACATTCACTCACCGATACCAGAAAATATGGACAAACCCTAGTGAGTACATATATTTCAATCAACGGCAGAGGAAACAAAGGTTTTTTGTTACTGTTTTTGGGAACATATTTCATACAATGATTCGTGAAACAATAAGTCTTTTTTCTTTACTCCTACCATGTCAACAGTGCACCCCAAATATATAATGCCAGTGGGCCTAGGGATGGGCATCGGTCGAACGGACATCAGACAACTTATTATCCCCGTCTATGCAAAATTTTGCTTTGTCCAACCACTTCCGACATCAAATTATCCGTCGGGCCCAAACAATATCCGCGAACAGTTCGAAATTACCATATTTTCCTAAAAACCTATAGCGAGTAGAGGCAAACTTCTATGCACCGCCACTGCCTCCGTTACTGTCTGCCCTCTGCTACCACACTATGCACTGCCGCGAAACCCCTCTGCGCCGCCATGAAATCACTGTACGACTACACGATGCAGAAACCCGCCAGCCTCCACAGCGAAACCCCTCTATTGGAACTGGCTCAGTGAGCCCGACGCGTCTACAATGTCAACGTGCTTGGCGGAGGTGGCGGCTTGCGCGAAAACGGCTAAATAGAGGTCGTTGGTGGTAGGTGACTAGATCTAGCCGTTCTGGGCAATGAAGGGCTTAGCTCTTGTTGGGGGAAGGTCGTGGGAGGGCCGACAATGTCAAAGTGGTGACTAGACAGCCACAACGAAGGTCGCTGGTGGCAGAATCGTTAAGGCCGGGCGACGGCGTCGCTAAGGCTGGGCGATGGCTAGGGCATTCGAGGCATCACGGCAAAGCCGCGGCGGGGCCAGGCGGCGACAATCAGTGGCAGGGCAATATTGGTGACGACAAGCAAAAGGGGCAGTGCGGAAAGGGTTTTGACGGGGAAGAGAAAAGGTCGGGGTTTTGATAGATGGCTATATCATAAATAAGACTTGATTCAACACCGTCTCGAGTCAACAATAATAACTAACTCGAAATAAATCCTAAAAAAATCCATAAAATAAGAAAAAATCCCATAAAATATAACAAACACTACGACATCATAATGACAAGCTCCATAACTAACTACCCACCCAAATTCTCCGTAACGCGTTCTAATGCGATAAATGACTTAAAACTAATTTTACGATCCACTATATATAAAAATAAAAAAATAACAGGCATACTCATATACTCTAATAACTCATTCTTTTCTATTATGTTCATGACATTATCATCATATACTTGGGTACGCATGACCTTCATGGCTTATACATGCGAGTGACATTAACTTAGTACACATATTCTAAAGCATACTTGACTCGAACCAAACTCTGAACCGATAGGTTCAGAAGCATAAAACCCTAACTCAGATTGTGGGTTTTACATTATGTTTATAATGCGATATATATATTTTTTGAAGTTGGATCATACAAGTTCATTATTAAATGTAAATGAACATAGTAGATGTGAAAAAGATAGCAAAAATTCGATTGCTAAAGAATGAGAATCTATGGACAGTACATTATCAAGAAAGAGAAAAATAACATCCAGTGTATGTGCCAATTTTCATAAAAAATATTAAAAAAATGGAACATCTCCTATTTGTCATTATTGTATAAAGAAGGTTTAAGGAATTGAAAGTTATGAAACTAATTATTTATAGAAGTATATTGAAGGGAAATATCCTAATTTCAAAATAGAAAGGATATAAAACATAAGTAATTAACTTTTTTTCTATTTTTTTCATGTAGGTGAGCTAGATGAAGAATCAATTATTAAAATATTTTATCTTCGAAGTATATGTAAATATTGGACTACATTTTGATGTCAATGATTATTTTAAAGTTACTATACATTGATTATCTTTTGTTTGGGTTTAAAAATTCAGATCATGTTAACTAAATTGTAAGTGGTTTGATATGATTATTAATATGAATGGATAGTTCTAAATTCCTAAATATAAGAGTGACTTTATCCTTTTTATATCTATGTAACTATAATATTAGTTTTACAAATATTGAAGACATTATATTATTGATATAAAATATCGGACACTCTGTATGTTATTTGGTCAGAGAAAAAATATCCATGTTTGGTTTGTTTTAATTCGGTCAAATTCGATCGGTCAAATTTAGTTAGACATGCTTTAAACGTCGGACAGATAGACAAATTCGAACGTCCGAGTCCATCCCTACCAGTGGCATCACCAAGTCTGCACATTGTCCAAGTCTGCAATTAAATCTTCAACATCCTCAATGCCCACAGAAATACGTACTGATCTTCACTCATAACTCTAGCCTCACGAACCTCTGTCACAGGGCTGAACTAGGGTCTTATTTTTTTCCCTAATCTTTCCCCGTGCGGTGTGTTTCCCTCCTCGGAACCACCAGCCAACACTGCTATGCAGCTAGTGGATACACTGTACAGCACCACTCCGGACACCACCTTCGTATACACCTGAGCAAAATACCGGTACCACGGCCGATTGATGGCGCATCCAGGTACCAGCGTTCGGCTTCCCGGTTGTAGTGCACTGCCGGACACTTGCTTGATCGCACCAAGTCACATCCTGATAAGTCCCTGTACCGGTCACCCACACTTGCTGGCACACCTTGATCGCAGGAATCACCAATCAGGTTCTCGGTCACCAAATCCGATGCACACACAATATTTTATGGGAACTTAACCCAACCTCTATTCCACTAGTATGAATATAGGATACAAGTAATCTATACACTAGTCTACAAGCAAGTCGTGGACATTCACTCCCCACGACTTGGCCTCTCGACACTCCCTCAACAGGACTTCGCAACTCTTGGCCACACGCTCGAGTTTGCTGGACAAAACTGGGTGACTTAGCCCTCAGGTGAACAGCAGCTGCGCCGGTAGCTTCCCTGGTGTTCTAGTCCTAGACATGTCCAGGACTGGCTGCAGAAACACCCAGGGCATCCCCTTTCCCCGACTCGATCTCACCTCTCCCCAAGGGGAGACACTCACCCACACTCAGTTTACTCCAGATCCACTCTGATCTATTCTGCCTCACCACCAAATGAAGCTGCTCCTTATATAGGCATCGGTTGGACAAAAAGGGTAGATCACCTTGCTGGATCCTGGCCATCCAATCCCCGATCAATGGCTCAGCATGCTCAATACCAGCAGCCACCTTAGTGATGTTCCAGCACTGCCCTTCACCGTTGATCACCTCATCCATGGTCTAGGATGATCTGCCGACATCACCACAACTCTTGGAGTTCCAGCACATTTACTGGAAAGCCCATGGTGCACTCTAGACTGCTTGTCGACCCTCATGGTTCACCCCAACTGCACTCCAACCTGCTGCATGGCTCCGGTAGGTTGTTCCACCACACGTATAACACCGGTTATCCGCCTTGAACATGGGATTTGCTGGGGACAACCGCCAAACCTTAGCGCCCGACTGTCCCACAAGCTAAGCCTGTAACAGTTCTCCCCCACCAATGAGACCCAAAACAATTTCATAAAATCGACAAAATATTTCCCAAAGATATCGAAGAAAATGTCCCACCCAAATTCTCCGTAACACGTCCTAACGCGATAAACGGCTTAAAACTAATTTTACGATCCATTATATATAAAAATAAAAAAATAACAGGCATACTCTCATATATTCTAATAACTCAATCTTTTCTGTTATGTTCATGACATTATCATTATATACTTCGGTACGCATGACCTTCATGGCTTATACATGCGACTGACATCAGCTTAGTACACATATTCTAAAGCATACTTGACTCGAACCAAAGTCTGAACTGATAGGTTCAGAAGTATAAAACCCTAACTCAGATTGTGGGTTTTACATTATGTTTATAATGCGATATATATATTTTTTGAAATTGGATCATACAAGTTCATTATTAAATGTAAATAAACATAGTAGATGTGAAAAAGATAGCAAAAATTCGATTGCTAAAGAATAAGAATCTATGGACAGTATATTATCAAGAAAGAGAAAAATAACATCCAGTGTATGCGCCTATTTTCATAAAAAATATTAGAAAAATGGAACATCTTCTATTTGTCATTATTGTAAAAAGAAATTTTAAGGAAATGAAAGTTATGAAACTAATTATTTATAGAAGTACATTGAAGGGAAATATCCTAACTTTAAAATAAAAAGGATATAAAACATAAGTAGTTAAATGTTTTTCTATTTTTTTCATGTAGGTGAGCTAGATGAAGAATCAATTATTAAAATATTTTATCTTTGAAGTATATGTAAATATTGGACTACATTTTGATGTCAATGATTATTTTAAAGTTACTATACATTGATTATCTTTTGTTTGGCTTTAAAAGTTCAGAACATGTTAACTAAATTCTAAGTGGTTTGATATGATTATTAATATGAATGGATAGTTCTAAATTCCTAAATATAAGAGTGACTTTGTCCTTTTTATATATATGTAACTATAATATTAGTTTTACAAATATTGAAGACATTATATTATTGATATAAAATATCGGACACTCGGTCGGTTATTTAGTCAGATAAAAAATATCCATGTTTGGTTTGTTTTAATTCGGTAAAATTTGATCGGTCAAATTCAGTTGCACATGCTTTAAACGTCAGACGGATAGACAAATTCGAACGTCCGCGCCCACCCCTACCAGTGGCATCACCAAGTTTGCACATTGTCCAAGTCTGCAATTAAATCTTCAACATCCTCAATGCCCACAGAAATACGTACTGATTTTCACAAAATCGACAAAATATTTCTCAAAGATATCAAAGAAAATGTCCCATGTTTTATTTTATCAAGGTTTTGAGTTTAAATTATTTTAGTTACTCCGAGACAACTAAAGATATGTCACAATCTACTTTGAGGGATAGGGAAAATTAAGATGAAGTTGTCTGACAAATGTAATGTTGAAATAACTTAACACACTGAATATTTAAAGCATTAACATAATTATTTGAATTTAACATAAGTGCTTTTAGATGCCAACAAAGTATTAATGAAATTTTTTATTATACAACATAATTTCCATCATGAAATAAAAAGAATTAAGTGGCATAACGGCAAGGAAAGTAATGTTACCAAAACTAACAGTAATGCTGAAGTATTTTGTACTTTCAACAATGTGCTTGGAAAGGGCCAGAGATCCTGTCGAAAAACTAAGGACAGAACCAGCACCTTTAGCCTGTCAAAATATAATTTCGTAGGCGTAAGGGGACATTGTCCGCTGAAATATAGAAAAGCTTCAAACTTTTAGTATTGAGCAAAAGAACATACTTGAGAAAAGTGTAACGAACGTCTAGGATGGTCTGGAAGACAAGCATAGTTGACTTGTTCACCATTGGATGAGATGCAAGAAATACAGACATCTTTTGTTCGCTTTCCTGCAACAATAGATGTGTACGATATGAAAATAATTGCACTGTACTCGAAGGAGACTAGTCCAAAAGTGCCACGCCATTGTCTAAAGTCTCTTCATCTTGCCAATAATTGCTTCTCTTAGTTGGGTTTATCGGACGTCGTTCATTGATAATATTGGTGAGTTGTATATAGGGTAATGGGAAAATATTATTCCTTAAGCTAGTTTTTAAATAAAGAGAGGCCCCTGTTGCAAGTATATTTTTGAGGCCCAAAGGGCAAGTTACGATCTTGGGAGATTTGACGTTTGCCTACTCCGATTTTTATAATTTCCTTCATGAGTTCTACCTGATAATTTGAGGAACCTTATAAGGTGGGTGCCATCTGATTTAAGGGAAATTGTTAAACGATGATGATTTCGAGGTCACCCGATGTATAAAGGGGAGTTGTTAGGTTTATCACATATCGAGTCGTGAATGATATTAGTGAGTTGTATATATGTTAATTGAAATACCTTATTCTTTAAATTAACTTTTAGATTAATAGAAGCTCGTGACACCTATTACAAGTCCCTTTTAGGGCCCATTGAGCACAACATCTATGTCACCTAAGAGATGGCCTGTCTAGGCTTTCTAGCTGATATTATGTAGCAGTTTTTCAAGTAAAACACATATACAATGGGTATAGTATCCACGTTCTTCTTGAGAACAAGTTCTGTGGGAAAATTCGTCCAGATTGTGCTTTGTGAACCACAGAAACAAAAACATGTATTTAAGCACTGCAATGTATTTAAGCTGTGCTTTGACACCCAATGCCATAATCTTAATGCCTCTGCAGCAAAACAACAATCAAATCGAGACAAAATAGCGCCTTCAGCATTCTGCAAAAATGCTATTTCTTTTGCCAATCTGTAGAAAGCACCATCAAAAGGAATGAACTGCAGACTGTAGCAATAACAAGCATTAGTGACGTGTCCACGTTAATTTTGCAATTTTTCCGATATTATGTATTAATTAAATTAATGCCAAGGAATTAGCTATTTTCCATACAAAGCAAGAAGTAGCTAGTCGACATAAACTCATCAATTGCAAATAAGGTTTACTGAAATAGTAGAAAATAGTAGGTATCATATTTGTCAACCTTTCACCCTTAACGGCCAGTACTCCAGCCATAACATCACTATGCCCAGCTACAAATTTCGTTGCAGAGTGCATGACAATATCCGAAACGTGACAGAAAGGTCACTATTAAAACAATAAACCTTCTAAAATAAACACGTCTGTGACAGAATAGAACTCTCCCACACATTCCTCAACTAAAATATGCAGATTTCAGCAATGACAAGGTAATATATTAGAAATATTATCACTTGTACCTGCTCCAAGTTATAGCGGCTGTGAAAGGACTGGAGACATTATACTGTTATGCACAAGAACAAGTGCTCCATGCTTGTGAGATATACATGATATCCTCTAAAAGAAGAAAGTAAATGGCCATCTCATTATCTGGTTAACCAAAAATATAAAGCTTGACTATGAAAGTTTCCACAAGTGAGATATAAATGCTATGGAAGACACACTTCCTGAATAAAGATGACTAGTAGATGAATACACTTCATGGGAACAAAAGGAAGAGCCACTCGCAAGTAGCAAGGAATAAACCTCATACAACCATTGAACTTCCAAAGCTTGCATTCAATTACATAGAGGACGAACTTAAGAAAAGGTACTTAATTTGTTCATTAATTAGCAAACTAACAAAAATAATGGATGAAACTGATATACAGTGTTGGAGCAAAGGGACTTTAAGGGTATAAAAACTACCTGTATGTCTGATATTTGCTGTCGTGGATTGGTTGGACTTCCAACCACACAAGCTTAGTCCATGGCCCAATTGCAACGTCAAAATTCCATGCTCTTTGCATTAAGATCTGCATCAGAAAGTTAAACAAAAACACATCATTTGAGAAACCACACTAGGCCATAAACCAGTAGGCTACCTATAACGCAGTTAAGCATAACCGATTGGCGAATTCCCATAATCATTTAACTGTTTTGTCTCATAACAAGTGATCATCTCCAACATCGGTTTTCCTCCGCCACCTCCAATACAATGCAATTCAAATCTTCTTGGAGATGCATGAGACCAAGCGCTCCAAAGCGAAACCCTGCTATATTCGGCATTGCGTCAAATATGACAATCTGAGACCTGTCAAACATAATATGAAAGTATGGACTATAACATATAGCAAATGTCAATATAAAACCATATAGTAAATATGAATAAGTAGGTGATAGAGGGCAGGAAAATTTACAAAACAATGAGGTCGAAGTGAGTAGAAATCTGGGCTGCATATGCAAGCCATAATCAGGTTCTTCTGGTTTGTTTGTATGGGTAATTTGTTAATATTTATAATTATGAATATTAATGATATGTAGCCTCTTGTCATACTTGGAATACCAAAACAATCTTGGGATACCAAATCAAGGTGACCGTTTGTTGTTCCATTGAATATTAAGGGCCTCAACATATCTCTATAAATATAGACTCATTTGCCTCATTATAAAAATAGACAAGATGTGAGAGAAAGGGAAAGAAATAGAAAAAGAATATAGAGATAAGGAGTGGGAAAAATATTATTTACTAGTTTAATCTTATACAGAGTGTTAAGATAAAAAAATATTGTAATCTTAATTATATAGGTTGTATGAGTAATCTTGTTTTACCTTTCTATTTGTTTGATGGCTGCAATCTTTAGTTAAAGTAATGAATTGTTCGTTATTTGCCCATGGTTTTTGACTTCCGAGAAAAAGAGGGTTTTTAACATTAAATCTTTGTTCTTTTGATTTTTATTTTATCTTATTTATCAGACATTATTTTCTTATGTCTTGTGTTCGCTGTTGTTGATCTCGAACTTTAGGGATTTTTTTCAACAATTAGCACCGTCTGTGGGAAATTTTGGTCTCATTCAATCGGATTTTGATTTGAGTAGGAGTCATGACGAACATTTCCAAGACTGGGAAGATTGAGAAATTTAATGGAACAAATAATTAATGTTGATCTATATGAGAAGCGACTACATCAACCGCTTGTAAGTACCAAGCCAGAAGCGATGCCAGCCGAGGAGTGGGCCTTGTTGGATAGATGAGCCTTAGCTATCATCCTATTGTGTTTAACATAGTTAGTGACATTTAATGTCTCCAAAAAGATAATCATCAAAGTAGCTGGTGTTTATAAGAAACATTAGCCTCTAACATGTTATTTGTGTTGAGGAAGCTTGTCTATTTAAGGATGCCCAAAAGTAAATCTATTACTAATCATTTGAATGATTTCAATAAAATTTGGGCACAACATGAATTTGTAGAGATGACCTTTAATGAAGATATTAAATCTTTAATGTTCATGTGTTTTTTGCCAGAGAGTTGGGATACCATAATTATATCTATAAGTAATGCATTAAGAAAACAACTAAAGTTTGATGAAGTGCTAAGTACAATCTTGAATCAGGAGATGATGAAAAAGAACATGGTAGATAGCACATTGTCCGTCTTGGGCACAACTTTGTCAGTGGACAAAGGCAAGGGCAAAGAAATAAGAAGAGGTCAAAGCGAAGGACCTAAGAACCGAGGGCGCTTTAAATCCAAAAGAAAATTTAAGGTAAGCTTACTTGTTGGATTTGTGACAAGGAAGGACATGTAAAGAAGGATTGTCCCTGCTAGTCAAGAATGTATCCAATATTGTAGATGGTCATGAAGGGAAATTTTGTTTATCTATTCATGATGATTATAAAATAGATACTTGGTATATTGATTCAGGTGCTTCATTTCATTGTACTTCTCAAAAAAAAATGGTTTTGTGATTTTGTCAAGAGTGAGTTTGTATATGTAACAATTGGCAATGGTCAAAAGTGCAAAATTGAAGGTAAGGGAGTAATTAATTTGGAGATACATGATAAAGGTAAACTTATTCTCAAGGAGGTCAGCTATATACCTGAATTGAAGAAAAATCTTAGATATGTTAACAAGCTAGAACAAGAGGGCTATAGGATTATATTTGAAAATAATCAGTGGAAGATGAGCAATGGAGCACTGGTAGTGATCAAGGGGAAGATGGTGAGCACACTTTGTCCATTGTCTACCAGGGTAGATCCACTTATTTCTTTGGTCGCTGAGAAGAATGATATAACAACTTTATGGCTTAGAAGGCTTGGTCATTTGAGCAAGAGTGGGATGAGGATCTTACATTCCAAGAAGGTTTTGACAGGTATAATTGATTCTAACTTTGGTTTTTGTGAAGCCTATGTTTTAGGTAAACAGAAACGAGTCAACTTCACAAAGGATGGGTGAGAGATGAAATCCAAAAGGTTGGAGTTGGTTCATACGAATGTTTTGGGGCCAACCCATGAAAAATCTTTTTGAGGTAATTTCTATTTTGTTACCTTCATTGATGATTTTAGTAGGAAGTACAATATTTACCCATATTTTTTATGTGATTTTGTAAATCCTGGGTATAAATATTATTAATTAGGTGATATTTTACTTTATTTTTCTAGTTAAATATTTTTTATCAGATATGTTTAATTTTGGAGGTTAATGTAGAAAAAAGTGAAAACAAAGAAGCTTAGGAATTATTGGTCCGAGCATTGGACCCTACCCATTGATGGCCACAATTTATTGTATTGACAAAGTTTGATGAGGATGGATATTCATAGCTTTGGTTGCATTTGAGTAAGCCGTGGAGTTGGAAACTTCATTGAACATCGTAATCCATTAAACTACATCAAATTGTTGCATCCTTCTTCGAATTCTTGTATCTCCTAGTTATCTCATCTTTTATATGATGGGGTGGTCATTTGTTGTTTGATATATATCTCAACTCTTGGCTCAGGAGTTTAGTAAATAAAGTAGTTCTAGTTGTTATAATTTTTAGTACTTCTTATAATATGTAAAGACCGTGGGAAAAAAATTTTAATATATTCGACTCGGGCAGTGGAAAGATCGAACATTCGAGAATTAATATTAATTATATTATATTCTCTACCCGGTTAAGTCTACCCGGTTAAATATTTTATTCTTTACCCGGTTACCCAGTTAAAGGAATAAAATACGGGTGTTGGTGTGTTTCCATATACCCTAGTCGTCATTTTATTTTATAAAGGACATCCTCCACCCCTAGCCTTCATTCGCATTCTCTTCTCCTCCTCCTTACCGGCGTGTCTTCTTCCTTACATAGGTATTCTTTCTATATCCCTCTTCTTAATTTTCTTGCATACATATTTCAAGTTGATAATAAGCTTTATAATCATGAGGATTAAAGTTTAAAATCAACAAGAAAGAAACTAAACAGAAATTAAAGTTTAATTTGGCTGACGAGTCCCCTGTTTCGGTAAGATGGGTAAGCACAGGCGAGGTTTCACCGGGAATCAGTGGTGACGGTCGTTCCGACATCAGAAGATGATTCTACTCTCTTCATCGATCAATGTAGGGTCAATCTCATGTGTGTGGATGTCAGCCTGGGGTGGTAAATGGCCAAAAATAGAGGATGGCGGCGAAAATAGGGGCGACGGCGGTGGGGGAAGAAATCCGGCCGTCCAGGGTGGCGCAGGTTCCAATATGGCCGAGGAAGGTAGATAGGTGGTTGAGGGTGTAGAGGCGACAACCCAATTGAGGCAGTGATGCTCACCAGCGGTAGAATTGCTGACGTGAGAACCCCGCTAGGTAGGCGATGTTGGCGTCGCCGCGGCTAGAAGACGACCGGAGTTGGCCGAGGCGACACCGCAACAGCATGGCAAGGCTGGTTGACGACAATTGATGGCAGCTAAAGGTGGTTGGCGGTGGCGGCTGGAGGGCGCCTAGAGTCGGGAATAGAGCATGCCGGAGAAGAAGAAGGAAAAAATTACCTTGGGTGGCAAACTTGTAAATAATGTTTGACTCGACACAGCTCGAGTTAAATAATAATAATACTAACTCGTAAATAACACCGGGCTCAATACCTACTAGAGTTAAAAATTAATATTAACTCATAATAAATCTTTAAAAATATTTATTTTAATTGGTTATAGGTAAAGTTATAAAACTAACTAATTATTGTATGAAATTGCTACGAGTAATAAAAATACGGCAAAGATAAACGGTCGATAATTAATCGGCATAATTCAAGCGATTCAATTAAATCGTAGGGTTATAAGTAATTAATAAAGTAAAATTTTGCCTTTACCATATTAAATTTAATATTAGGTAAATAAAGTGATTATTTTAATAACGAGTCAACAATGTAAAAAATTGATTATTAAACTATAGTCGGGTAGCAATCACTTGTGTCGAACATAAAGAGAATAATGAAAATAAATAAAGTTTGAAATTTTATTAAGTTGAATAATTTAAAATAATTGTATTAATAATATTTTTGAATAATACAAATTATTTTAAATAATTTAATTGAAAAACTTAATTAATTAAATTGCTGTAAATAATAGTAGCGATTAAAAATTATAACCATCAACTAAATCATCAAGATCGGGGCTAAATAATTATCACCGCAAAAGAAAATTAAATACTTGTTTATTAGTAATAATCATTTTATCAATTGTTACGTATTAATTATGATTTAGATAATTAATTTAAAATGTGAAGTAGGATTTACATGATTATGTCATAGAAATAATTAATTATCTCACTAGATTTGTTGATAATTTAATATTTAATATTTTTGAAAATGATATATATATTAGATATTTAGTTGCATGCATTCCTACTCGAATAAAATTATACTTATGTATAATTTTATATTCTCGTTCAGATTAAGATCATTGGTCGCAACTATGAGTTCGAAATATCCAGGTCCGTATAATCATTTGAAATGTTGTACTTTCCCTTGTTGGCAGCCCTAGTCGACCGAAGCCCAGATTCGACCACCATGCACTGTAACGCAATCGGGGTCAAGGAATTGATTCAGTTCGATACGGGGCCACATCTTTAAAATTACCATGTGTGTTACTATGTGTGTGCTTATAATTAATTGAAATGTTGTATTTACCCAAACTGATATAATTATATGAAATGTTGTATTTTCCCAAATTGGTATAACTATATGAAATGTTGTATTTTCCCAAATTGGTAGCCTTTGTCGGCACTAATCTCAGAATGAGCTGGGAGACGATTTTTAATCTCAGAATGATCTGGGAGACCATGACTAATCTCAAAATGAATTGGGAGACCACCTAATCTCAGAATGAGCTGGGAGACATTTTCTAATCTCAGAATGAACTGGGAGATAATTTCTAATCTCAGACGGAACTGGGAGACCATGCCTAATCTCAAAATGAATTGAGAGACCACCTAATCTCAGAATGAGCTGGGAGACAATTTTTAATCTCAGAATGAATTGGGAGACCATGACCAATCTCAAAATGAATTGGGAGACCACCTAATCTCAGAATGAGCTTGGAGACAATTTTTAATCTTAGAATGAACTCAGAGACCATGACTAATCTCAAAATGAAATGGGAGACCAACTAATCTCAAAAATGACCTCGGAGACAATTTCTAATCTCAGAATGAACTGGGAGACCATGACTAATCTCAAAATGAGTTGGGAGACCAGTTAATCGTAGAATGAGCTGGGAGACAATTTCTAATCTCAGAATGAGCTGGGAGACCATGACTAATCTCAAAATGAATTGGGAGACCACCTAATCTCAGAATGAGCTGGGAGATGTTTTGTAATCTCAAAATGAGCTGGGAGATGACTTTTACTAATCTCTGAATGACCCGAGAGATAATTACTAAAGACTTGTGTAATAATAAAAAAATAACGGGTGAAATGATAATAGGGATTTTATTGACTTGTTTCATTTAATTATGCGGCTTAGTTGTTTTATCATTAGCGTGGAATTGCCTCCGCAGGTGAGCAACTTTGGACTAAAGAATAGATGTGTGGTTGGTGGTTCTTTTACCAACCCAGGTATGGTGAATCGATAATAAAATTAGGACTTCCTTATTATTCTCTTATGTTATAAATGTGGCTATGGGAAACAGTCCGAGACTTCGACTGTGTATTGACTATCGAAAAACTCAATTAAGTGACAGTCAAGAATCGGTACCCTTACCGAGGATTGATGACTTGTTTGATCAGCTAAAAATAGCCGGAATATTTTCTAAGATAGACTTGTGGTCTGGTTATCACCAGTTGCAAGTAAAGGTGTCCAGTTGAATGGAGTAGTTAGTGTGAGGAGAGTTTCCAGTCTCTAAAGAAGAGTTTAACAACCACACCAGTCTTGACCCTGCCAAATGGTAATGAAGGATTCGTAGTCTTCAGTGATGCGTCTCGGTTGGGTTTAGGATGCATCCTTATGCAAGAAGGTAAGGTGGTGGCCTATGCCTCTCGTCAATTGAAGATTCATGAGCAAAATTATGCAACCCATGACTTGGAACTGGTAGCAGTGGTTTTTGCCCTTAAGATTTGGAGACACTACTTGTATGGAGCCCATGTTCGAAATCTTCACTGACCACAAGAGTTTGAAGTATATCTTCACCTAGAACGACCTTAACCTTCGACGAAGGCGGTAGATAGAATATTTGAAGGACTACGACTTCCAAATCTTATACCATCCAGGGAAAGCGAATGTGGTAGCCGACGCATTGAGTCGGAAGGGCAAAGGGGACAAAAGTCAGCAGCTAGCTAGACTTTGGGCCATGTTAGCAGAAGTAGTAGTTATCAACCCGGTGGAGCAACTAACAAGCTTATTGGCAAATTTGGTTGTTTCCAATGATTTGGTTGATCGTGTTAAGCTAGCACAAATGGGTGATGAGGAGCTAAATGAAATGTTGGACAAGATCCCTGACATTGTAGCTGATTCTGATAGTGTGATCAGATTTAGAGGAAGGTTGTGTGTACCCAAGGATAATGCACTAAGGCGGAATATCTTGGAGGAGGCTCATCGCTCAAAGTTCTCGATACACCCTGGAGTAACTAAAATGTATCAGGATTTAAAGCGAACTACTAGTGGATTGGGATGAAGAGGGATGTTGTGGATTTTGTTTCTAAGTGTCAGACTTGCCAACAGATTAAAGCCCAACATCAACTACCTGGAGGACTATTGCAACCTTTAGAAATACCAACGTGGAAATGGGAGTGTGTCACATGTGATTTTATTTCAAAGCTCCCAAGAACTCAAAAGAAGCATGACTCCATATGGGTAGTTGTGGACCGACTAACTAAGGTAGCTCACTTCATCCCCATGAAATCAATGTGAACGGCAGAATACCTGGCAGGATTATATGTTGACAATATTGTCAAATTGCATGGGATTCCAAAGGAGATAGTCTCCGACCGCGATCCCCTATTCACCTCACATTTCTGGGAAGTTTTCCAAAAAGCCATGGGAACTCAAATTAAGTTGAGTACAGTATATCATCCCCAAACTGATGGTCAGAGTGAGAGGACTATTCAAACTTTGGAAGATTTGTTAAGAGCTTGCATTCTTAACTGGGAGGTGACTGGGAGAAACACTTAGCCTTAGCTGAATTCACCGACAATAACTCTTACCAAGCCAGTATAGGGATGGCGCCATTTGAAGCCTTATATGGTAGGCCCTGTAGATCTCTATCGTGCTGGCTGGAGTCTACCGAAGCAGTTATAGTCGGGCCAGAGATGGTGAGGGAAGCAACTGAAAAGGTGAAACTCATTCAGCAAAGACTTAAGGCAGCTCAGGATCGACAAAAGAGTTATGCTGATACTCGAAGGAAGGACCTAGAGTTCCAAGTTGGGGAGTTTGTGTACCTAAAGACATCTCCTACGAAGGGGGTGATCAGATTTAAAATATCAGGGAAGTTGAAGCCAAGATTCATAGGACCGTTTCCAATCTTGGATCGAGTTGGGAATTGTGCATATAGATTAGCATTGCCACCAAGCCTAGCTGGAGTACACAATGTTTTCCATGTGTCAATGCTAAAGAAGTATGTATGGGATGAGGATCATATCATCACAAATTTTGAAGACTTAGAGCTACAATCAAATTTAACCTACGAGGAAAAGCCGATCCGCATCCTGGCAAGAGAAATAAAGACACTCAGGAACAAGGAAATTCCTTTGGTAAAAGTATTGTGGAAAAATCAGGGGTCAGAAGAAGCTACATGGGAGACTGAACAAGAAATGACAAGGAAATACCCTAGCCTGTTTGTGGCATAGGAGTTTTATATTTGTAGTAGCATGAACTGATCCCGAAGAAATAAATAAAGTTAATCATAATTGTTCTGTTGCTTGTTATGATATTTCGGGGATGAAATATTTCCAAGTTGGGGAGATTGTAAAGACCGTAGGAAAAAAATTTATTATATTCGACTCGGGCAGGGAAGGATCGAACGTTAGAGAATTAACATTAATTCTATTATATTCTCACCCGGTTAAGTCTACCAGTTAAATATTTTATTCTTTACCCAGTTACCCAGTTAAAGGAATAAAATACTAGTGTTGGTGTGTTTCCACATACCCTAGCCGTCATTTCATTTTATAAAGGACGTCCTCCACCCTAGCCTTCATTCGCATTCTCTTCTCCTCTTCCTTACCGGCGTGTCTTCTTCCTTGCTTAGGTATTCTTTCTATCTCCCTCTTCTTAATTTTCTTGCATACATATTTTAAGTTGATAATAAGCTTTATAATCGTGAGGATTAAAGTTTAAAATCAACAAGAAAGAAACTAAACAGAAATTAAAGTTTAATTTGGCCGACGAGTCCCCTGTTTCGGCAAGATGGGTAAGCACATGCGAGGTTTCGCCGGGAATCGGTGGCGACGGTCGTTCCGACGTCGGAAGATGATCCTACTCTCTTCGTCGATCAGTGTAGGGTCAATCTCATGTGTGTGGATGTCAGAGTGGGGTGGTAAATGGCCAAAAACATTGGATGGCGGCGAAAACAGGGCGACGACGGTGGGGGAAGAAATCTGGCCGTCTTGGGTGGCGATACGTTCTAATATAGCCGGGAAGGTAGATAGGTGGTCAAGGGTATCGAGGCAACCACCCAATTGAGGCGGCGACATTCGCCAGCGGTGGAATCGCGGACACGAGCGCGCCACTAGGCAGGCGATGCGGGTGTCGCCGCGGCTAGAAGATGGCCGAAGTTGGCCAGGGCGAGACCGCAATGGCATGGTAGGGCTGGTCGACGATGATTGACGGTGGCCGGAGGTGGTCGGTGGCGGCGGCGGCTGGAGGGTACCTGGAGTCGGGAACAGAGCATGCCAGAGAAGAAGAAAAAGGAAAAAATTACCATGGGTGGCAAACTTGTAAATAATGCTTGACTCGACACAACTAGAGTTAAATAAATACCAACTCGTAAATAACACCGGGCT
This sequence comes from Piper betle, assembly GCA_033002965.1. Lineage (NCBI taxonomy): Eukaryota > Viridiplantae > Streptophyta > Magnoliopsida > Piperales > Piperaceae > Piper > Piper betle. The sequence goes on from JAURVB010003727.1 coordinate 35,220, forward strand.
CCACACCGACTCGATTTAAAAACTAATATTAACTCATAATAAATCTTTAAAAATAATTATTTTAATTTTTATAAGTAAAGTTACTAAACTAACTAATTATTGTAGGAAATTGCCACGACTAATAAAAATACGGCAAGGATAAACGGTCGATAATTAATCGGCATAATTCAAGCGATTCAATTAAATCGTAGGGTTATAAGTAATTAATAAAATAAATATTTTACCTTTACTATATTAAATTTAATATTAGATAAATAAAGTGATTATTTTAATAACGAGTCAGTAATGTAGAAAATTGGTTATTAAACTATAGTCGGGTAGCAATCATATGCGTCGAACATAAAGAGAATAATGAAAATAAATAAAGTTTGAAACTTTATTGAGTCGAATAATTTAAAATAATTATATTAATAATATTTTTGAATAATACAAATTATTTTAAATAATTTAATTGAACAACTTAATTAATTAAATTGCTGTAAGTAGTGATTAAAAATTATAACCATCAACTAAATCAACAAGATCAGGGTTAAATAATTATTACCGCAAAAGAAAATTAAATACTTGTTTATTAGTAATAATTATTTTATCAATTGTTACATATTAATTATGATTTAGATAACTAATTTAAAATGTGAAGTAGGATTTACATGATTATATCAGAGGAATAATTAATTATCTCACTAGATTTGTTAATAATTTAATATTTAATATTTTTAAAAATTATATATATATTAGATATTTAGTTGCATGCATTCCTACTTGAACAAAATTATACTTATGTATAATTTTATATTCTTGTTTAGATTAGAATCATTAGTCGCAGCTGCGAGTTCGAAATATCTAGGTTCGTATAATTATTTGAAATGTTGTATTTTCCCTTCTTGGCAGCCCTAGTCGGCCTAAGCCCAGATTCGACCACCATGCGCTATAACGCAATCGGGGTCAAGGAATCGACTAAGTCCGACATGGGGCCGCACCTTTAAAATTACTATGTGTCTATGTGTGTACTTATAATTAATTAAAATGTTGTATTGTCCGTATAAGTAATTGAAATGTTGTATTTACCCAACTGGTATAATTATGTAAAATGTTGTATTTTCCCAAATTGGTATACTATATGAAATGTTATATTTTCCAAAATTGGTAGCCTTTGTTGGCACTAATCTCAAAATGAGTTGGGAGACAATTTTTAATCTCAGAATGAATTGTGAGACCATAACTAATCTCAAAATGAATTGGGAGAGCACCTAATCTCAGAATGAGCTGGGAGACGTATTCTAATCTCAGAATGAGCTGGGAGACAATTTCTAATCTCATAAGGAATTGGGAGACCATGACTAATTTCTAAATGAAATGGGAGACCACCTTATCTCAGAATGAGCTGTGAGACAATTTTTAATCTCAAAATGAACTAAGTGACCATACCTAATCACAAAATGAATTGCGAGACCACCTAATCTCAGAATGAGCTGGGAGACAATTTTTAATCTCAGAATGAACTGGGAGACCATGACTAATCTCAAAATGAGTTGGGTGACCAGTTAATCTTACAATAAGCTGGGAGACAATTTCTAATCTCAGAATGAACTGGGAGACCACGACTAATTTCAAATTGAATTGGGAGACCACCTAATCTATGAATGAGCTTGGAGACGTTTTCTAATCTCAGAATGAGTTGGGAGATGACTTTTACTAATCTCAGAATGACATGAGAGACAAATTGCTAATCTCAGAATGACCTGAGAGATAATTACTAAAGACTTGTGTAATAATAAAAAAAAAGGTGAAATGATAATAAGGATTTTATTGACTTGTTTCATTTAATTATGCGGCTTAGTGGTTTTATCACTAACACGGAATTGCCTCCGCAGGAGAGCAGCTTTGGACTAAAGAATAGAAGTGTGGTTGGTGGTTCTTTTACCAACCTAGGTATGGTAAATCGATAATAAATTTGAACTTCCTTATTATTCTCTTGTGTTATAAATGTGACTGTGGGATGGCTATTTTAAATTTTAGAGATCGTGGTTTTTTGTTATGATTCATATTATATGTTGCAAGACTTATTTCCTGTATTTCAGTTCATGTTCTGGAATATTACCGTTACATCTATTATATTTTTAAGTAACACCCGGTCTGGTTCGGGTGGGTCGTTACATAATATAAGTTCATTTCTTTTTCATCATGTTCCTTACTTTTATTATAGAGTAGTCCTTTATTTTGTTCTAGAGAAGAAAGGAACTTAACATAGTTTAATTGAATTCATTTCAACTTATTACTCTTTTATTCAACCAGATTGTTTGAATTATCATGTTCTTGATGGTAAAAGTAGATTGATCGCATATTTCTTAGATCATTAGGTTTAATTAGATTTCAGAAGAAATTAATATCAGTCATTAATAATTCATCATATGATGAGTCTTTTGACTTGCTTGTCATTGTAGTTGGGAGATTCACAACACCGTATGTGATTGTAAGGCAAATCTTAATACATTATTTGGTTGATTAATCAATTATCACCGAGAGGTAGAAATTGAGGTAAAATAATAGAAGCAGGAAGGAGTGGGAGCCACCATGTTATATAATTATTGTAGATCGAAAATCTAAGGGAATAAAAGATAAGAGTAAGATGTGATGAAGATTAATTTCATGTTAAGGAAAATTCAACTCTTGAACAAAATTTATCTTAAACCAAAATCTCTTTTTGTTGTTGTTTTGCTCTTAGTTCTAATTTCTACTATTAGCATAAGTAAATTTATCTCTCTGTGGGACGATACTTGAAAATTTATCATTATATTAGTTGTTTCGTCTGTGTATATTTGCACGTCATTAAAATTATTCAAACAATTGTGGTTACCTCTTCCACATATCCTAGAATTAAGATTGAAATAGAGGGGCGTTTTCCAAGTATCAGAGCATCATACCCTAACATTCGATCTTCATGCGAATCTTTTTGAGGTGTGAACAATATGCTCCTCCATCAATGTTACTATAGCATACACATAGTTGCATTCAAATAAATTTAGTGTGCCTTAAGTGCTCCACATCATGTTTCGGGACTTTGAGATTTATACACACCTTGTAGAAGATAGTTAGCCTTTCCCCCAAAGGTACTACTCTGCACAGCTTTATTGATAAAATAATAATAACAATACACATATAAGCTATCCAGCATCACATAAACTTGACTCCATAATCATACATGGCTCAAGAGAAATTTAGGGCACATGTTGACAACATAATACAATGCATTACAAATTTGAGTACATAACACATAAAACATCAAGACCCACATCAAGACCTCTGATCCATTTGCATAAGCCTGCCAATGCCACGGGACCTCACCTACATAGATATACAAAAACATATCAGTAATCAAACAACTACTTATATTTCAAGACTGGCAGATGGGAATATAATACCCACAGAAATTTCAGAACTTCAGAAAAGGATCACAAGGCAGTAAGCAAGAATATTTCATATAAAACTAGCCTGTAGGCAATCATGACAACATACTTATTCACCACATTTACAATCTCAAATCCTCCATATTATTACGTTTCAGACTTAGGCATACGGATTTTGATGATGAAACATTATTCATGTTGTTTACATAAAGAATTCATCTTTGATAAGGATCAATTGAACTAGAGCAACTCAATTAATTTTTCAATTGTGGTTGGTTTAATTCGGAATATTATGGCATTTTGGATCGATTTGGTCATTTAGTCATGCTGCAAACAAAGAGTTGATCTTGTTCAAGATGACTTGGACATAGACATGGACTTGTCTTGAAGACTTCTTGTAGACCAAATTCGAGATGTCTTGATGACCGGGCATTGAGGAAGATCCTAAAGCTTTGAATGTATTGAACCTATTTGAATTTGGAATTCAAACTTGAATAGGAAACTTATGTTTGAGTTTTGTGGAACCTTCTCCACATTAATGACTCAAGTGGTTGGATGTTAAAAAATCTATGAACTTATGTGGTCATATAAGGAACTTGTTATCAACATGGACATGCTAGAGCCCTATCTTAATATACAAGTGTTGAAATATTCTAAAGTGGGTGTGTTAGTTTGGAATAAGGTTGAAGTATTATAATTGGATATAAGCTTTGGCTAAGCTTCATTGTGTCAACCTTAGGGTTTTCTCAAGAGAGCGGGCAATACTTTCTGTTTTTTGTATATTTTTGTGTTGTAAAGAAGTAGTTGATCTTGTGAGGAATTAGAAACAAGATCGGGTGCAATCTTGTGGTGTATGCTTGCACTATGTAACAGTTTTACACTTTGGGTGTAAAGTAGGGTTGAATATTGTTGTAATTGTAAGTGTCAAGTTTAGCTTGTGAAGCCAAGTGAGAGATCAATGGGTGAAAGAAAAGTGTGGCTTGTGAAGCCAACTCAGGGTTGAGTGAGGTGAAGGACAAGTGGGCATGTGAAGCAATTGGTTCTTGCTTGGTGTAGGACAAGGCAGTCATGACCTCCACATTTCACGCAAGCAACCTCAAGATGTGACATGGGATGAATTCAAAGCTAAGTTTGAGAGAAAATAATTTCCTCCTAATGTAAGGAAGAGGAAGGAAAGTGAATTTCAGAGACTTAGACAAGGACCCATAGGTGTGGCACAGTATGAGGCCTGATTCAAAGCATTATAAAGATTTACACTGGATTTAGTGCCGACGGAATAGGGCTGCTAATTGAGTGAACCAGCTTGTGAGCATTTGGCATTCGACTTGACTCAACTCGACTCAAAACTCAACATTTAAATGCTCTAGATCGAACTTGACTTGAAATCGAATCCTACGAGTCAAACATTAGCAAGGCAATATTGACTCGACTTGACTCAGTTATAACTCGAAATTGACTCATAGCTCAAATCAAACTCAACTCGATAATATAACATAATAATATACATAATAATATCATTTGTCTATTCAAAATACATTTAAAATCTTAAATAAATATTATTATTGATTACGTCTTAAAAGACGGAGGTGGTGAGGAAGTTTTATTTTTTATTTTCTCTTTTTCATTGCTTTTTATTAAATTTGGGTCGTCCTTAAAATCAAACAATCCAAATTAAAGTTTGAGATAGAAACATTATCTCCCCCTGCTAAGATTATATATATATATATATATATATGTATATGTATATATATATAAGTTTAATTGTAACTAGTTAAATTTATTTATATACAATAAAATAACAAAGTAGGATCAATAACGAAGATAACTCAGTTGGGAAAGAGTCATCCTAAAGACCTAAACGTCATGTGTTTAATCCACAATCCTTGCATTATTGTTTTTTGTTGGATACATGTACAAGAAAAATAGATATTGAGCAAGCCTAACTACTTATGGGCTCCCGAATCGAGCTGGATTTCGTGCTCATCAAAATTAAAAAGTTTAAGTGTATTTGAGCTAAAGTCCAACTCGAACAACATAAAAAATGTTCGAGCCAATTTCGAGCATATATGTCCAAAACTCGTTTGATCTTAAGTCGAGTTCAAATAAACTACGAGCTATTCAAGTCAAGTTCGAACACAAGCTGAGCTCGGCTCGCTCACTCGTTTAGCTCACTTGCTCACTCGGCTCGCTCACTTGTCTAGCACTAATTGTTAGGAGATTTTCCACTTTTGGGGATGTGGTGCGAGCTGCAAGCAAAGCTAAGCAAATCTTGGCTACTCGACCCCACATAGACTATTATCAAAGACAACAGCACCCTCAAAATATCAATTGTATCAAGGGACACAACAAAGACGTCAGATAGATGGTCTAACTATAACGAGAGTCATAAATGGACATGTTGAGGAGAACATACATCCAACATGTTAGAACTGTGGACGCCGTTACGGAGGAATATGCAGAGCGGGTACTGATGCATGCTTTAGATGTGGTCAACCAGGAGATTGGATAGTAGAATGTTTGACTACTCAGCACCAATAGCCAGCACTTCCGGCACCGCCACAGTGACTAATGCTTTTAGCTATCATCACAACAACGAAGAGGCCAACGTAATCAAGGGCAGGGATAGAGAAACAGTGGTTAGCAATCACCAAGCATCAACAAAGGGGTCTGAATAAGAGAGGAATGATGGCTGCCAAGACAAGAGAAGAACAAACAACTTTGGATCAGAGAGGAATATAGATAACACTACCAGTAGTCCTGTCCACTTCAGCACCACCACGGGCAATAGGGATGGACATAGCCACAATTGCTGCAGCACTGGAGGATACGGCATACCTGAAAGGTATACACACATCCCGCTTCAAATTATAGATTTAGTACATAGCTAAGAGAATAAAGCCTCCTTGATTTGAAATTTTGAGAACAAATTTTTTGTATGGAGGGAAGGTTGTAAAACCCGTTGCTCGAGTCAAGGTTTTATAGTCTGAACTGGTCAATTCAAACGTTATTTTCACTCGAGCAAATTTTTAGAACATGCGACCGAGCCGAGACAGGTCTTGTGTTATGATCCATGAGTGTCATGTGTGTGTGCAAGTATATGATGATAACATTAGTAAGACAGCAGCAGGATGAGTTATTAGAATATTGCCAGATTTTCTTTATTTATTTTAATTAGATCGTACACTTATTAGTAGGTCCAATAACGCATTAGGATGCATTACAGGTAGTTTGGGTGGGTTATTAGTTATAGAGTATGTCATTGTAATGTTGTGATGTGTATTATCTTTTATGGGATTTTTCCCTGTTTATCTAGATTTTTTTTAGAATTATTATGATTTAGTATAATTTTTCTCAAGTCGAAGTTGTCTCAAGTTTTAATTACAAGACGACCACTCATTTTTCTCCCCGACCACTCGTTTTCCCCGCCCCTACACCTATTTATTCCAAACCTTTGACACTGTCACCATCCTCCTCAGCCAACTCCCTTCTCGTTTTTCTCCCTTCCCTTTCCCCCATGATCTTTACTCGAGCCAGCCACAACCAAGTCGCCATCGCCGCTTGACTGATGATTACGTATAGAATTTTATCTAATTTTATTTGATAGTGAATTGTTTTATGATTTTATTGTGGTGATTGTAAATAGGTGTTGGTTTGAATTTAAATGCATGTTAAATGATGATAATAGTGAATTAGAGTTTGAATTTAAACAGATGTAAATAGATGGTGTCTTGTATGGATTGGTGAAGAGTGTAGCATTCATGCTTTATACTAGGCATTAGTATTTAGTCTTTATGTGTAGGTATGGAGCAGGAGCTTGCAACCTAAGCCTGTGGACACGATTGGAGCTTCTACTAGGTCTGGTAGGACTCGTTTCCTATTTAATATTGTATTCTATTGTGTATTGAGTTAATAAATGCAAGACGGGTTAAGTGGCATTTTATCAAATCCCACTTAACTCGGGTCATTTAATCGATCGATCTTCCGAATTAATAACCCTCGAAGATTAGATCCCTTGAGTATGTTTTCAAAAACAAAATCCACCACAAGTTGCCTTTGGGCCTATTGTATAAATCTCTTCATACATCTATTGATATAGTTGTATCGAGTTTTCAGTGAGACAAGAGATGGGAAAACTGACAAGCACATACCATGAGTGGGTGCACGTGTGTAAAACCCTAAAAAAAATAATTAGGTTATTTTATTTAGGGTTTTGTAAATCTTAGAACGAACCGTAAATATTATTTAATTAAATTAATTCTTAAAAAAATTAATATTATAAATTATCAATTTTGACCTTTAGCATATCAGTATAATGATATGTATAATATTTTTAGGATTTAACATCCATTCGTATTAACTTAATAATTAGTTTCTGACTTAACATTATCACACAAATGACTTTTGAAATCTACACATATTTACAAAATTTAATGTAGTGACTTCTTGAATTCCACACATAATCTTCTATATAAAGGAGAGTTCTGTTGATGTTAAATGAGGCATCCTCTAGATAGTTTGTGAGCACATTTGACTTATAAAGGGAAGGCTTTAGGATCGTGTGTCATAGTTGTGGCTTCCTCATCACAATACCAGGTTCATATAATTACTTGAAATGTTATATATTTCAATTTGGGAGTCTTAGTCGGCCTGAGTCCACATTCGATCACCATGCGCCAAGCGCAACCGAGGTCAAAGAATTGGCTCAGTTCGACATAGGGCAGCACCTTTAAAAAAATTACTATGTGGGAGTCTTGGTCGAATTGAGTTCATATTTGACCACCATGCGCCGAGTGCAACTGGGCTCAATGAATTGACTCAATCCGATACAAGGCAGCACCCCTAAAAGATTAAATACCTGCCCTCATGCCGAAAGGGGTGACAGGGTGCAATGGCACAAGATAGCTCATTATGCACTTGTGATACCAAGAGGATGAGTCAATGGCAAATATCGGTAACTACAGGCCGAGGGCCACGTACCGTGTGTGCGCATGCATGGGATTGTAGCTTGATGGGCAGCCACCCTCCTAACATATTAAGAGCTCAGCATAGGCTCATAATCACTAAAAGATGTAATTTAGATATTTTGGAATATAGTAATTATTTCTTGTAATTATACGACTTAGTATTTTTATCACTAATATGGAATTGCCTCCGCAGGTATGAGTATGGAAGGATAGGTAGAGTCGGGACAGCTGGAGGACTCTATTATTGGACTATTCTTTTCTCTAGATTGTTTGCATGGCAATTGAATTTTGGTTTTATTCATGGGTCTTATATTATTCCGAGCATTTGTATATTAAATTTATTGTTATGGATTTATTAAAAATCATTGAAAATTAATAGAAAATTAATTTATGAGACACTTAGTTTCATTTAGTAACACTTGGCCCATGGCTCGAAACGGGTGGGTCATTACAACATGTCAATTAAAGAGGGCTTTGGATAGTGAGCGAGCTGTTCCAAACTCGAGGGATCCTGACAACTCACATTTGAGTTCTTCACACCCAGAGAAATGTGGAGGTTTACAGGTACTATTTAGTAAAGCGTATGTTCAGATTTGTGGTTCAAAGGGTACTAAAGGTGACTGCCTGAGAGTACTCGGTCTTTGTGCTCAAGGCCAGGAGAATTATAGAGGTGAGGAGAGAGCTTAGGATATACTAGTAGTTCCGAGGGACTAGAAAATGAAAGGATAAAATGCCGAGAGACACATCAATAGTAGCAGAATAGTTAATTCAGGATGCTACCGCATTTGTAGCCCAGTGGCTCCCCAATAGGTGTCCTTCAAAGTGTTCACGAGAAGTATATAAATGTTTTCCTCTATATGGGAGTTTGCTCTCATATCAAGTTTGATATTGTTATATTTTTAGACTTATAACACTCACTACTGATGTGTTTTTATAATATATATAGGTGATGATCATGAGTGAAATGAGCCAATTTGGACGGAGAAGCAATGACGTCTCTTGCATACACACATGTAAGATGATAGCATGTTTTTTATTTTAAGGATCATGTAATGAAATGCAATACATAATGAAGTGGTGTGATATAATGTATGCTAAAGTAGAAAGATTGCTAACGATGACATGTTACTAAATATTTTAGACATTGAATAAGTAGAACAAGTAAGTCAATACCCACAATTGATGAGAATTGTGAATAGAATGCACAGGTGGGTCGAGACCCAAGCTTTATAATGATTGTACAGCCGATTAGAAAGTTGAGTGAATGAAAATGTATGATATATATATATATATATATATATACACACACACACACACACATACCGGTATACATGTTGATTTGACAGGGTAGCCCTTAATTATACATTTAGGAGAGACTCAGTCCATCTTATTTTACGAATCTTATCAATTTTTATCATAATTATTTAGTATGTCAATTAGTTAACATGTCAACCATGTAGTAGCTTGTTATGTTTATTTTTTTGCATTCACCTATGCATAGCGATTTACATCTTCCATCTTGAGACGCTGAAAGTAGATCTACACGAGTTGGGCTCGGGTAAGTTGACCTAACCAGAACCAGTGATATTTTGGTCGGTTCCCGAGCATGATCCAAATTTCAAGTGTTATAATTTTTTGTATCAGAGCAAACTCTCGGACGATTCCGTCGAAAGATAATTTTGTACGTGATGTGTGTGCAATGATTGCTCCAAGTCAAGCTAGAAAGTACATATTTCTATCCTTGTCTTTGATTTACAAATTTCTCATTAATAGATAGTCTGATAGTATTTTCAAGATTGTATCAGTGAATAGGGGTAATCATAATAAGAACTCGAGGTACATGGATCAGGGCTCCATCGCCTCTCTTTCCTAGACAAGCTAGCTCTACTCATGCTCACAGCGAGATCATATCTAGCCAATATAGAGCCACACTACTACTAGGAAATCCCACTAAGCCAAGTTTAGTAAGCCGCCGTAGTGGGAGCCATCATAGTGGAAGCCGCCGTAGCGTTAGAAGCCGTTAGTCCGAAATGGAGGCGGCCATTTCACGGTTGCCAGAGGTACAAATGTAAATGCAACAGAGTGAGGAGGATTTCCAAACAGAACTACGACAAATAGCTCTCACCATAGCACGAACAAAGAAGAAATTAGCCATGGATGATGAGGCACAAAGGGAGCCTGTAGTCCCCATGGCTCTTCCGCTGCCGCCTCCTCCATTGCTACATTAGGGGACCACTCCTACAACAATTCCATCGGTCTTCCCACTTCAAGCAAGAAGGTGCAAAAAGGGTAGTGGACCTGGAGGAAATGACAGTGGACAAATAGGCACCCCATAATTTAGTAATACTCTAGTAGGGGCAATATCACCATTTCCATAATTTGAGATTCAAGAAGGATCAAACAAATTTGCAGGTGATAGAAATCTTGGATTATGGTAATATGAGCGGTAAGTGAAAAATGGAGGATGCCCATTTACATGAAAACTAGATGCAGAGGAATCTTTCTTGTGGATTTCATCAGCAGTTAGTGTATTAGGAAGAATGGCATGTCCGATAGAGCACCGCGTATAGATTATTGCGGGAGTGTTACAGGATGAGGCTAGAATATGGTGCGATGCAGTCATGACCTCCACATTTACAGGCAAGCAACTTCAAGATGTGGCTTGGGAAGAATTCAAAGCTAAGTTTGATGGAAAATATTTTCCTCCTAATGTAAGGAAGAGGAAGGAAAGTGACTTTCAGACACTTAGACAGGGACCCATGAGTGTGGCACAGTATGAGACCCGATTCAGAGCATTATAAAGATTTGCATCGGATTTAGTGCCAACAAAATAGGGCTACAAATTGAGTGAGCCAGCTCGTGAGCATTTGGCAATCTATTCGACTCAACTTGACTCAAAACTCGACATTTAATTGCTCAAGATCGAACTTGACTCGAAATTGAATCCTACGAGTCAAGCATCAGCAATGCAATGTTCGACTCGATTATAACTCGAACTTGAGTTGAAATCGACTCATAGCTCAAGTCGAACTTGACTCGATAATATAATATAATAATATACATAATAATATCATTTGTCTATTTAAAATATATTTCAAATCATAAATAAAATTTATTATTGATTGCGTACTAAAAGAGGGTGGTAGTGAGGGTGTTTTGTTTTTTATTTTTTGTTTTTTCATTGTTTTTTTTATTAAATTTGGGTCGTCCTTAAAATTGAACGATCCATATTAATGTTTGAAATAGAAACATTATATGCCCCCTGCTAAGATTATATATATATATATATATATATATATATATATATATATATAAGTTTAATTGTAGCTAGTTATGTTATGTTTATTTATATACAATAAAATAACATAGCAGCATCAATACAAGGATAGCTAAGTTGGGAAAGAGTCATCCTAAAGACCTAAAGGTCACGTGTTCAATCCACAATCATTGCATTATTGTTTTTTGTTGGATACATGTACAAGAAAAATAGATATTGAGCGAGCCTAACAACTTTTGCTCTCCTCAACGAGTTGGGTTTTGAGCGAGTTTCAAGCTCGTCAAAATTAAACAGTTTAAGTGTATTCGAGCTCGAGTTGAACTCTAACAACATAAAAAATCTTCAAGTCGATTTTGAGCATATATGTTCAAAACTCGTTTGATCTCAAGTCGAGTTGGAATGAACTACGAGCTATTCAAGTAGAGTTCGAACACAAGCGAGTTCGAACACAAGCTGAGCTTGGCTCGCTCGCTCGTTTAGCAGCCCTATGACAGGACAACAAAGACTCAGACGCTTTTATGAAGGCGTACAATATGAGATTTGTCTAGCACTAATTGTCAGGAGATTTTCCACTTTTGGGGATGTGGTGTGAGCTGCAAGCAAAGCTAAGCAAATCTTGGCTACCCGACCCCACCGAGATTGTGATAAGAGATAACAACACCCTCAACAATATCAATTGGCTCAGGGGACACAACAAAGATGTCATGGTAGATGCTCCAACTATAATGAGAGTCATGGATGGACAAGTTCAAGAGAACACATGTCAGAACTATGGACGCCGTCACAGAGGAATATGCAGAGTAGGTACCGACGTATGGTTTAAATGTGGTCAATCAAGACATAGAGTAGTAGAATGTTTGACTACTCAGCACCAACAGCCAGCCCTTCCGGCACTGCCACAATGACTAATGCTTCTAGCTATCATTGCAACAACGAAGAGGCCAACAATCCAAGGGCAAGGACAGAGAAACAGTGGTTAGAAGGCACCAAGACAGCAACAAAGGGGTCTGAATAAGAGAGGAATGATGGCTTCCATGACAGGAGAAGTACAAACAGCTTTGGATCAGAGAGGAATGCAGATAACACTACTAGTGGACACAGTCGCAATTGCTGAAACACTGGAAGATACGGCAGACGTGAAACGTATACACACATCCCACTTTAGATTTTAGATTTAGTACATAGCTAAAGAATAACGCCTCCTTGATTTAAAATTTTGAGGACAAATTTTTTATAAGGATGGAAGGTTGTAAAAGTGGTGGCTCAAGTTAGGGTTTTATAGTGTAAACTGGTTGGTTCAAATGTTATTTTTAGTAGGGTCAATTTTAGAACACGCGTACTGAGCCAAGGCCTGTCTTGTGTTATAAACCATGAGAGTCATATGTGCCTAAGTGTATGATAATGTCAGTAAGACAACAGCAAGATGAGTTATCAGAATATATGAGAGTACACCATATTTTCTTTATTTATTTTAATTAGATCGTAGAATTATTTTTAGACCGAATAACGCATTAGGACATGTAACGTGCAGTTTGGGTGGGTTATTAATTATAGAGCATGTCATTGTAATATTGTGATGTGTATTATGTTTTATAGGATTTTTTGCTATTTTTCTAGATTTATTTAGAACTATTACAAGTTAGTTTTTTTCCCCCAACACCTTACGAGATGACTCTTGACCTTCTTCCCGAACACTCGTTCTACCCCACCGACGCCACCATCCTCCTCACCCAACTCCCTTCTCCATTTTCTCCCTTCCCTCTCCCCCACGATCCTCACTCGAGCCGGCCACAACCTTTTCGGCGTTGCCGCGTGACTGATGATTAGATATAGAATTTTATCCAATTTTATTTGATAATGAATTGTTTTATGATTTTATTGTGATGCAAATGGGGTGATTGTACATAGGTGTTGGTTTAAATTTAAATGCATGTTAATGGATGATAATAGTGAATTAGAGTTTGAATTTAAATGAATGTAAATAGATTTTGTCTTGTATGGATTGAGGAAGAGTGTATCATTCATGCATTATAATGGCCATTAGTATTTAGTTTTGATGTGTAGGTACAGAGTAAGAGCTCGCCGCCTAGGCACATGGATAAAATTGGAGCTTCTGCCTGGTCCATTAGGACTCGTTTCCTATATTATCCTCTATTCTATTGTGTACTATGTTAATACTTGAAGGACGAGTTAAATGGCATTTTATCAAATCCCTCTTGACCTAGATCATTCATCGATCGATCTTCAATAACCCTCGAGGATAAGATCCCTTAAATATGTTATCGAAAAGAAGATCCACCACAAGTTGCCTTTGGGCCTATTATATGAATCCATTCCCAAGCCTATCTATATAGTTTTTATCGAGTTTTCAGTGAAACAAAAGATAGTAAAACCGACTTGCACATGCCATGAGCGGGTTCACATGTCAGTCAAAGCGGGCTCTGGATTAGTGAGCGGGTTGTTCCAATTTTAAGGGATCCTAACAACTACCATTTTCTGTTCCTCACATCCGGAGAAACATGGATGTTTACTGGTACTATTTAATATCGTGCATGTTCGGACTTGCGGCTCAAAGGGAACTAAAGGCGACTGCTTAAGAGTACTTGATCTTCGTGCTCAAGGCCAGGAGAATTAAGGAGGTAAAGAGAGGGCTTAAGATATACTAGTAGTCCCAAGGGACAAGAAAATGAAATGAGAAAATGCTCGAGAGTGGCATCAGCACTAGCAAAGCAGTCATTTCATGATGCTACCGGGTCTATAGCCCATGGCTCCTCAGTAGGTGCCCTTCAAAGAGGTCACAAGATGTATATGAATGTTTTCCTTCATATGTGAGTTTGCTCTCACAGCCAGTTTGACATCAGTTATATTTTTAGACCAGTAACACTCGTTATTTATGTGTTTTTATAATATATGTAGGTGATGATCATGGTTAGAATGAGCTAGCCAGGATAGAGGAGCAGTGACATCTCTTGCATACACACATGTCAGATGATAGCATGTTTAATATTTTGATGATGATGTAATGAAATGAAATACATGTGGTGTGATATGATGTATGCTATAGTAGAAAGATTGCTAACAATGACATGTTAATAAATATGTTTAGACATTGAATAAGTACAACAAGTAAGTCAAGACCCAAAATTGATGAGATATATGAATAGAATGCACAGGTGGGTCAAGACCCAAGCTTCAAAATGACTATACAGCAGATTAGAAAGTTGTGTGAATTAAAATGTATGATATATATATATATATATATACGCACACACACACACACACATATACATGTTGATATGATAGGGTGGCCCTTAATTACATTTTTAAGGGAGACTCGGTCCGTCTTATTTTACGAATCTTATCGATTTTCATCGTAATTGTTTGGTATGTGAATTGGTTGACATCTCATCTATATAGAATTTGGCATGTCATCTATTGGTTTATTTATGTGCATTCATCCATGCATAGAATTTGACATCTTCCATCTTGAGACAACAAGAGTAGATCCGCAGGAGTCGGGTTCAGGTTAGCCGACCTAACTAGGACTAGTGACATTCTAGTTTGGTTCTAAAGCATGAACCGGATTTTGGGTGTTACAGCAGTGTAGCAGCAAAAAATAGCAAGAAGAAGTCAACTTTGGGCCCTCCATATAGCCAACCTAGGCCATCGCCTGGAAGACGAACACTTCCACCAGACTCCCTTCAACACTACCAATAAAATCCATCTGAGAGACATCACTGGAAAACCCCACCATCATTGAAAAATAGGCTAGAAAATGCTCACCTAAACAATGCAACAACAGCTATAAAACTCATGATTCAATACAGGGTTTCATAGTCTGAACCCATCTGTTTGACCATTATTTTCAGTCGGGTCAATTTCAAAACATGCATACCAAGCCGAGGCTGGTCTTATGTTATGAACCACGAGAGTCATGTGTGCTCAAGTATATGATGATAACGCAAGTAAGACAGCAACAGATTGGGTTATCATAATATATGAGAGTACACCAGATTTTTCTTAATTTATTTTAATTAAAACATAGAATTATTTGTACACATATTAGGACACGTTACGGGTAATTTGGATGGGTTATTAGTTATACAAGCATGTCACTGACGTGTATTATTTTTTATTTGATTTTTCCTTGTTTTTTTGAATTTTTTTAGAATCATTACGAGTTAGTATTATTTGTACTCGAGTCGGAGTCGAGTCAAGTTTTAATTACGAGACAAGCATTGGTTTTTCTCACTTACCATTCGTTTTTCTCACTACCCATTCGTATTTCTCATTTGACCATTCGTTTTTCTCACCCTGACATCTATATATTTCACACTTCTGTCATTCAGTCACCATCATCCTTCTCACTCATCTTCCTTCTTCCTTTTCTTCCATCCCTCTTCCCCACAATCCTCACTCGAGCTAGCCACAATTTTGTTGTCGTCGCCATGTGACTAACGATTAGGTATAAACTTTTATCCGATTTAATTATTTAAAATTTATAATTATTAAGCACAACATATTAGGAATGATTAACTGTTGTGATAAATGTTTGATTGTGAATGAAGTGATGATTTGCATGATTTGATCAATAGTTAGTGATCTAATTATGTAAATTAAATTTGAGCATGATTTGGTTCGCTAATTGTATGTGTGATATTCATGATGAGTTTTATGCTTCATTCAGTTAGTGGGTGTTAGCTTCTAGATTTGATGTATAGGTACGGAGTAGGAGCTCGGTGCCAAGGCATGTGGACATGCTTGGAGCTTCTACCAGGTCCATTAGGACTTGCTTCTTGTTTTATCTCTATACTCCATCATTTTTTGTTTTTATAAGTGATTGGACACGTCAAGTGGTGGATTTATTGTATCCCACTCCACGTGGACTATTTAGCCGCATGTTATTTCCGGATTAATAACCCTCAAGGATGTTATCTCAAGTATGTTTTCAAAAATAAGATCCACCATAAGTTGCCTTTGGGCTTATTACATAAATCCATTCTGAGGCCTATATATAGTTTTATCGAGTTTAGTGAGACGAGAAATGGGAAAGTCAACAACCTTGCTAAGCAAGCAGGCACATGCTTGTCAAAGCGGGCTCTGGAATTGGTGAGCGTCCACTCCATTCCCGAGGAATCTAACAACTCCACCTTTGAGTTCCTCAAACCATAAGAAGTGTGGAGGTATACGGGTATTGCTGGTCAGCGCATGTCTAGACTTGTGGTTCAAAGGGTACTAAAGGCGACTGTCTGAGACTATTTGGTCTTCGTGCTTAAGGCCAGGAGAATGATGGAGGTAAGGAGAGGGCTCAGGATATACTAGTATTTCGAGGGACCAGAAAATGAAATTAGAAAATTAGCAGCAACAGAACAATTAGTTCAGGATGTCACTCGGTCTGCAACCCAATGGCTCCTCAGTGGGTGCCCTTTAGAGAGTTCATGAGAAGTATATGCATGTTTTTCTTTCATATGAGAGTTTACCAGTTTGATATTAGTTATATTTTTTGTCAAGTAACACTCGTTATTGAAGTGTTTTCATAATATATGTAGGTGATGATAATGAGGAGGATGAGCCAGCCTAGATGGAGGAGTAGTAACATCTCTTCCATACACACATGTCAGATGATAGAATATTAATGTTTTGTTGATGTTGTCCTTATATTGAGAATAATGTGATGCAAGGTATGACAATTGAATTCATATGATGTGAGAAGTAATTAAGATGCATAGATAAGTCGAGACCCAAAATTTAGAATGAATTACATAGAAGATTAAAATTTTGAACGAATATCAATGTGTGATATATTTATATATTTATACATGTTGATTTGACAAGGTGGCCCTTAATTACACTTTTAAGGGAAACTTAGTCTGTCTTATTTTATAAATTTTTATTGATTTTTTATTATAGTTATTTTGGTATGCAAATTGGTTATCATGTCATTCATGTAGTAGCATGTTATGTTTATTTTTGTACATTCATCCATGCATGACGATAAACATCTTCCATCTCGAGATGCCAAGAGTAGATCCGTGGGAGTTGGGTTCGGGTTAGCCGACCCAATCTAGACCAATGACATTTCGGTTCTATTCCTGAGTGTGAACCAGATTTTGGGTGTTACAGTTTTGGCATTAGAGCAAACTCTCAGTCAATTCAGTTGGAAGATATTTTCATACGTGATGTGTGTGTAAAGATTGCTCCAAGTCCAGCAAGCATGTATATATTTCTATCCTTATCTTTGATTTATAGATTTCTCATCAATGGGTAACGTAGGGGTAATCATGGTAAGAACTCGAAGTACTCGAAACAGGACTCCATCGCCCGGCCAGACTAGACCTATTCATGTTCACAGCAAGCAGTGCCTAGCTTATCTTAAGCCGCGCCACTGCCAGGAAATCCCAGTGAGCCAAACTCAGTAAGCCGCCATAGCAGAAGCCATCAGAGTGAAAGCCACTGCAACGTTAGAAGCCATCAAACGGTAATGGAGGCTGCCATTGCACGGTTGGCAGAGGTACAAATGTAGATTTGCGACCTTTGGGGATGTGGTGCAAGCTGCAAGTAAAGCTAAGTGAATCTTGGCTACTCAACCCACTGAGACTATGAACGGTGACAATAGCACCCTCAACAATATCAATAGGATTAGGGGACACAACAGAGGCATAAGATAGATGCCCCAACCAGATGAGAGTTATGGATGGACAAGTTCAGAAGAATAGACACCCAACATGTCAAAACAATGGACACTGTCATGGAAAAATATGTAGAATGAGTACGGACACATGCTTCAGATGTGGTCAACCAAGACATTGAGAGTGAAGCCACCTAAATTTAAAATTTTAAGGATGAAATTTTTATAAGGACAGAAGATTATAAAACCCGTCATTCGAATCAGGGTTTTATAGTCTGAACCGGTCTATTCGACTATTATTTTCAGTTGGGTCAATTTCAAAACACGTGTACCGAGTTGAAGCCGGTCTTGTGTTATGAACCATGAGAGTCATGTGTGCCCAAGTATATGATAAAAATGCCAGTAAGACACTAGTAAATTAGTTATTAGAATATATGAGAGTATGCCAGATTTTTCTTAATTTATTTTAATTAAATAGTAGAATTATTTTTAGGCTAAATAATATATTAGGATACGTTACGGGTAATTTGGATAGGTTATTAGGTATAGAGAATGTCATTGATGTGTATTATTTTTTATAGAATTTTTTCTTATTTCTATGGATTTTTTTAGAATTATTACGAGTTAGTATTATTTTTTACTCGAGTCAGAGTTGAGTCAAGTTTTAATTATGAGACAACAATTCATTTTTTTCAAAGACTATTCATTTTCCTCACAGTCCATTCATTTTTCTCATTAACCATTCATTTTTCTCACTTGACCATTCGTTTTTCTCACCCTGATATCTATATATTTCAAACTTCTGTCATTCAGTCACCATCATCCTTCTCACTCAACTTCCTTCTTCTTTTTCTTCCTTGCCTCTTTCCCATAATCCTCACTCGAGCCGACCACAACTTTGTCGTTGTTACTGTGTAACTGACAATTAGTTATAGACTTTTATCCGATTTAATAATTTAAAATTTATAATTATTAAGCACAACATGTTAGGAATGATTAACTATTGTGATAAATGTATGATTGTGAATGAAATGATGATTTGCATGATTTGATCGATAGTTAGTGATCTAATTAAGTAAATTAAATTTAAGCATGCTAATTGACGTCAACGTAACTTAGAAAAATGTAATAAAATTGGAATGAATAGGATGAGATATTTTTACATTGATTATTTGACTATTGTTATATGATGATAGCATTGTATGTGTGATATTCATGATGAGTTTTAAGCATCATTCAGTTAGTGGGCATTAGCTTCTAGATTTGATGTATAGGTACGGAGTAGGAGCTCATTGCCTAGATGCATGGACACATTTGGAGTTTCTACCAGGTACATTAGGACTCGCTTCTTGTTTTATCTCTATACTCGATCGTATTTTGTTTTTACAGGTAAGAAGACATGTCAAGTGGTGGATTTATTGTATCCCACTCCACATTGGCCATTTAGCCCCACGTTATTTCCTGATTAATAACCCTCGAGGATGAGATCCCTCGAGTATGTTTTCAAAAACAAGATCCACTATAAGCTGCCTTCGGGCCTATTATATAAAATCCCTTTCGAGGCGTATATATAGTTTTATCGAGTTTTCAATGAGACGAGAGATGGGAAATTTGACAACCATGTTATGCGAGCGGACATGTGCTTGTCAAAGCGGGCTCTAGGACTAATGAGAATCCACTCCATTCCCGAGGGATCTTGACAACTCTACCTTTGAGTTCCTTAAACCTAGAGAAGTGTGGAGGTTTACGAGTACTACTGTGTAGCACGTGTCTAGACTTGTGGTTCAAACTAAAGGCGATTATCTGAGAGTACTCGGTCTTCGTGCTCAAGGCTAGGAGAATTATGGAGGTAAGGAGAAGGCTTAGGATATACTAGTATTTTGAGGGACCAGAAAATGAAATAAGAAAATCAGCAACAGCAGAACAATCAGGTTAGGATGTGACTGGGTTTGCAACCAAGTGGCTCCTCAATAGGTGCCCATTAGAGAGTTCACGAGAAGTATATGAATGTTTTCTTTCACATGAGCATTCGCTCTCATAGCCAGTTTGATATTAGTTATATTTTTGGTCATGTAACACTCGTTACTCACATGTTTTATAATATATGTAGGTGATGACAATGAGGAGGATGAGCCAGCCTAGACAGAGGAGCAGTGACATCTCTTGCATTCACACACGTCGGAAGACGATAGAATGTTAATGGTTTGTTGATGTTGTCATTATATTGAGAATAATGTGATGTAAGCTATGACAATTGAATTCATATGATGTGAGAAGTAATTAAGATGCACAGATGAGTCGATACCTAAGATTTAGAATGAATTATACAGCAGATTAGAATTTTGAACGAATATCAATGCGTGATATATTTATATATTTATGCATGTTGATTTGATAGGGTGGCCCTTAATTGCACTTTTAGGGAAAACTCAGTTTGTCTTATTATATGAATTTTTATTGATTTTTCATTGTAGTTATTTTGGTATGCAAATTGGTTGTTATGTCTTCCTTGTAGTAGCATGTTAGGTTTATTTTTGTGCATTTATCCATACATGGCTGATAGACATCTTCCATCTTGAAACGCTGAGAGTAGATCCATGGGAGTTGGGTTAGCTGACCCAATCGCGACCAATGACATTCCGGTTCAGTTCCCGAGCGTGAACCGGATTTGGGGTGTTACAGCAGCATTCGGTCATCTTTTTTGTCTCTGTCTAACCGATCAGATGTACGCAAGACAAGCAGTCCACTCAAATCAGTCCTTCTCACCTCTGGCTAAAAAACCAAGTCTAGTCCCACTAGAGAAGTCTACCTTTGTCGCCGGAAAACGGCGATAGATCCTGGTCGAAATTCATCGCCGCCGAAACTTTCCACAGCCATCATCCCCCGTTGGCACCACCACCAACCATCAGACCAACACCAAGCCCCCTAATTGGTCATATATCTATCAATCTGAGTGGAGCCCCCAAAGGCCACCGCCGCAGCCCCCAAAGCTGCCATTGCACCACTGGACAAGCACGGGTCCTTTGAGCCCTATTTAGTAGTCGTCCACATCCTCAAAGTTGTCCATATCTGTGATCACATCCCACTGCCCCCACGATCTGATCGGATCAGAATTGACTCGAACCGCAACCACGAAGGTAGACTACGTCCGCGACCCACCCACAACCAAGATTGAAACTAGCGCAATTTACGCCACTTGCACAGCCAGGCGCACCCCGAAATATCCATAAGCTTGTGCACGCCACCGGTCTAGTCTAGCATTTATCCTACTCTAAACCAACCCGAAGCGGTCTAGTTGAGCTTTTCATCGCTCCGAAAATAATTCGAAAACCTTACAAACCTCAAATTGAGGCAAAACTTGCTATCCCAACATTTTTTGATGCTCCTGATGAAGTGGTACAGTTATTTTGAAAATATGAAGATAAGAAAGGGAGAAACCAGAGCATTGAAGTCAAAACTATGGATGACAAATTAAATAAAAAAGCGACAAAATTCACTATTTTGTATAAGTTTAAAATAAAAAAAATTAATAGATTATGAGTACTAATCTTACCGTTGACTGACTTAGGGATTCGAGTTGAACTCAAAAGAATCACGTAAAAATTTTCTATGTTTACCTCGCTTGTGGGGTTTTATTTTTATTTATTTTCTAGCTTGCATGGTTTCTTTGTTGGGCAAGGGCGCCTTTGGTCCCACCCTCTAACCTGACACGAAGCGAAAACTTATTCGCATGGGCGGAAATCCCGCACATGAACATAATTTTAAAAAAAATTAAAACGTAAATAAATGTAGAAATCATATATCATAGTTGTATACTTAATTCTTCTTGAAGTCTTTTTTTTACCATCTCCATGTTTATACATCATAAACCATAATGTGTTGATATAAATATTTTCAAAATAACTTTAACCCATTAGATGCTCACCGTCCTTATACATCTGCATCTTTTTAAAAAATAATGATTTTCAAAATAAAAACTGTAGAAAGTATCATAAATTAAAGCAATATGTGAGGAAAGTACAGTAGTTTTAATTGGAAAACAATAATTAATGAATATAAAGAATGTCACAAAGTGCATTTTGTCCCGATAACAACCACAAATATATTATCGGTTGTAATAATAGAGTGCATTTTTCCTATTAATTACTTTTTTATTGTCAAGTGACAGCAAGCCCAATTGCAAATAAAAATATAAAAATTTTCTATTGTTTTTTGAGATGGGTATTCTTGATTGAAAATATCACTTGCAATATGCGATCACATTGCGGATTTCCATCATTTACCGGAATTTATGACCGACATTGCCTATCGTAAAATGGCGGCCACAGAAGATCATTTTTCTATTAGTGTATGCCCGTAATTTATAATGAGATATTACGGAGCTAGTCTTCCCACCCTTTAAAAAGATTTTTCTTTTCCTAGTTGCAAAAGGGTTATAGTAGTTATTGACCCCATACAATATCTACTCTTATTAATATCTACTCACGTATTAATAAAAAGAGACTCAAAAGCCACGTTGTGATGAAATATAGGTGATTTAACTAATTAAAAATAAAAAAATCAAAAAAATAGTATATTCCTTCTATTGTTATAAGTGGATTTTATCTTTTAGATATTAGATTATTACATTATATATTGTTATTTTATGAGGGTCTATCAATAAATTTAAAATATATTTTTAATGCAGGTTGCACTTAGCACAACATCTTGCTGAGTTAAAAATAAAAACAGTAGGGCATGCTTTCATCTTGCTGAGTTAAAAATAAGAATAGTGCATACTTGTATATTTGAATTCTTTGTATCAATTTTTTGGGGGGTTTAGTTAGTTTGAGAAGAAAAGAATACATAAAGTGTTATTTTCTTGGGGTGTGGCAGGCCAGTTGGAGTGTCAAGTTATATTAACTGCTAAGATTGGATTTTAAAATAATTTAAGTGATTTATAGCCTTTGATTTTCGCTTTAGACATGCAGATTGAATTCCAAATAATTGTAAATGTTTCATAATTTTTTTAGAATTCAATTGTACATTAATTGAAGAACATAATAATAAGCTTTTTGGACTATATACTATGTTAACCGTTTAGATTTGTAAATAGCCCGAGGACTTGGCAGCTAGTTTACATAGGTCTCATAGTACATTTTACACTATATTTAGTTTTATATAATTTTCTTATTTTTTAGAATGATTGCTTGTAAGACTATATAGGTAATTCATAATTGATCCTATAAATGATTGGAATTTTTCTTATAATTCTATGAGGTAAGTATAAAAATTGATATATAGTCATTTACAACTTGTTTTTGGTGGTTAGCTTAACAATCTAGCTTAAGCAGTGCAAATTAATGAACTTAATTAATTATTTATTTATTTAAAAGTGGATAACCAAGTGAATGATCAATGCATATATCTTTATTTATATATTATATTTTACCATAAAAGACAAGAGAATAATTTTGAAGTTATTACATTAATTCACCCACCTTTTCAAAATTTTGTTATCAAAATCATCAAAATTCTTTTTTAGCAGCCCACCTTGTAATACGATTTTAGGTCGACTTTAATACCAATTTGCAATACAATCTTAACTAGCTAACTCCCTAGTCCATGTCTAGTTTAACCCAATTAGTACAAATTAAATGATCTAATAATTTTTTTAAAAATAATTCATAAAATTAAAAATTTATAGGTATATTTCAATTAATATATTGAATCTTGCTCGAGAAAGTATTGAATATATAACTAATTTTGAAAGTTATTACACTTACATTTTGTTGAATAATTGGTTATATTTCACAGTTACTTCTTTGAACAGTTGTGCTAAAATTATTTTTGTGTAATGGATAGTATAATAAACTAATATAAGTCAATTGAAATATATTCCAAGCATTTTCTGGCTCAATATTATTTAAAGCTCTTGTTTTAATAACGGTCACTTGCTCATACCTATATTAACAATGTAAAACAGCCAAAGGTTTAGCTGTTAGGCTTGGCATAGCTGTGACTTGTAAACCCAACTAAAGTGTAGTATGATAATAGTCATCCATGTGTAAGGGGGCAAATACGAAATTTTAAACATGAATAAATGATTAGTTGTTATTACTCCATCCGGTCTTACAGCTTTGTTAACCATATGATAATTTGGTCTTGCACACTACGTAATATGACATCATGCCATGCATGGCTTATCCTAATAGCACCTCTAATTTTATAAATAAAATTTTATTTAATAATAAAATATATTATAATAGTCTATTATATTTGTAATAAATTTTGATTTAAGTATACTCTAATTATATGAAGAGATAAATTATAACAATTTGTTTTATTATGTATTTTTATTATATTTTAATTAGTTGAATCTTTTAGTTTTCATTAGAGCATAATCTTTGCTCCTCCTTCCCATAAGATTATTTATAATTTCGCTTCCAGCACATTTGAACAATTGCACAATGCTAGCGCGTGCGTGACGTTTCTCTCGGACTTTTTCCCCCTTTACTGCAACTTGACTTAGGAAGCTGCTTGACTCTAGGAAGTGTTCCCAATGGAAATCAATCGACTCTGCTTCGGAAATTATGAAGTCATCTACCCTTTAACTTTGGTAGGAATTTCATACTGCCTAATTAGCCTACACATGTGACATTCTTTTCTGCCGCGTTAACAAGTAGAAAATATAGTCAGCTTCTGCCATACATTGGTATTAGTTTACTACTTGGCAGTTGTAATATGAGGAATCGAATTCACAAGTCGAGACTTCGAAGCTGGAATTGAAGGCTGTCGTAGCGTTGGACCGGGCACTCATCAAGGGAATGTATGACTGTCATCTCAGCTCCCACTTAAGTTAAGGCTCCGTTTTGATCAGCAACAAAAAAATATATAACTCGTATACAAATTTTAAATAGTCGACCTTATTAAAATTAGCATATATATATATATGTAATATATTCCTAAAAAATATTAGTACTTAACTATATAATATACTTTATATTCAAATTAATCTTGATTATCTTACATGAACAACTCGTATGATCTTTAAAGAGAAAAAGAATCTCATTTTTTTTATGTAGTAAAATAAGAAAGGGGGAAATCTTTTACCTTATTAGAGAGCATATAGATTAGACTAGATAAGAAAATAATGATTGTTCTGAACTTTACTAGATGTAATTATACTTAATTTATATACAAACTAATTATCTTAATAAATTTTTTAATAAAAATATATATAATATATTTGCTTTTAATAAGGCTGACCATTTCAAAATTTTTATGTTATTTATACTACTTTCATGACCGTCAAACAAGCCTTAAGATGTATTTATATTGTAGTGTACATAGAATGCATTAAATGAATGCTACTATTAGTATACATTACAGTATGTATTTTTTACATGGTTACCCGGTTATAATCTTTTTTAAATACTACATCTTTTTTACATCAAGCAAATGGAAAACATGTATTAATGGCCTTAGCAAACGAATAATTTTGCGTGCAATGATTCTTGTATTTGGCTCGAACTCTTAAGTATGAAGGTACGTATTTGTGATTAACTAAGGTTCTAATAACATCGACTAATGTGATCTCGACATTAGTCATCTTGCCTATAATGATGTCCTTCCAAGCAGCAAACCGTACCCAAAAATAATGTGATTTGGACTTATTTTTTAAATAATTAATATCAATTCCGGTTGATACTTTGATGTAAACTGACTTCAATATCGCCCATCAAATTACAAAAACGGTTAGATGAAGAGGATTTTAATGGATGATCAGTTTTGAAAGCTCCTTGTACTCTTATATAAGCAGCAAATATTAAGATTCCACATTTTCTGGTATTAAAGTTCAATAGGGTGTGCAATTGAATCAGAGGTTTCTTATATATGGCCAAAGTAGGTCAATCGAACTACATTGACATACCTGATTTAATTATATTGGGCTAATGATATTTTCTAAAGAGATTATTGATGATCGTAACAATTTTAATTAATTATTTTCACATACAATAAAAGGCTAACTTTTACCTTTCTATAACTACCGTAAAATCACAAAACGTATCAATTATAATACTATAAAATATCATTACCTTTATCTTGAACTTGCCCTGTACAATCCCTTCATTGCTAGCCATGAAATAAAAACGCTCATATTGGGCGAATTTTCTTCATCTATAGAACATGAGCTTGGTCACCTAACCCTTTCCGCTATTTTTTCATGAAAGTGATTTATGTACGCCAATTTAACAGGTCTCATCAATCAAAAATATTTTTAGATTTACACTCCACGCTAGACTAGCCAAGACATTGTTCATTGTTGACGTCTTTAAGAACTTTAACAGCAAGAAAATTGGTTACCAAACAGTTTTCCGACAACGTTTTTGCCTCTTTTTACCTACCCATCACATGCATTGTTCAACATTCTACCATGAAACGCTGACAGCTCGTTCATTGTGTTCATCATCACCTCCTGAATTCATCAGGGTGGTTGCCCCCTCTCCTGCTTTCTATCTCACCTTCCTTGAGCCATTGCAAGGCATGCCCGCAAAAAGCCCATCAAGCATTCCACTACAAGAAGCTGAGCAACTTCAAGTTTAATTGGCATGATGTTGCAACAGGGAACAATCGCACTGCTTGGCCAGCAATTCGCCAACTGGGTTTGGGCCAGTGCTCGCGACCAACGATGCCCTGACCATAAGTCCTGATCAGAGATCACTGCTGGTGGGGAGAGGTTAAGGCTTCTATGCATCAGCTTTTCAAGAGGAGGTTGGCCTGATAATGGCAATGACTTTCGCCTTCATAACTGGCAAATTCAATGGAAGCTCACTCACCGTACTAGGGGGAAGGTAGTCTTTTTGCCGATGAAGGAGATGCCCTTGATTGGTAGAAGTGGGGCCTTTCAGTGGGCTCGACGGTATGTGCAGGTGAAGACATTCTCTCACCAACATCACAAAATATGGACAAACCCTAGTGAGTACTTATATTTCAATCAACGGCAGAGGAAACAAAGGTTTTTTGTTACTGTTTTTGTGAACATATTTCATACAATGATTTGTGAAACAATAAGTCTTATTTCTTTACTCCTACCATGTCAACAGTGCACCCCAAATATATAATGCCAGCGGCATCACCTCATAAAGGTCCAGACGATAGCACATTGTCCAAGTCTGCTATCAAATCTTCAACATCCTCAATGCCCACAGAAATACGTACTGATCTCCAGTCATGCCTCTAGCCTCACGAACAGAGGCAGGTATGCTTGCATGCGACATGAAAAGCACGGCAAGCTTATGAGTGACTTTACCTTCCTGAAATTCAGTCATGAAAGAATTCAAACAATTTCACAAAATTGACAAAATATTTCTCAAAGATATTAAAGAAAATGTCCCATGATTTTTTTGATCAAGGCTTTAAGTTTCAATTATTTTAGTTACTCTCAGACAACTAAAGATATGCCACAATCTACTTGGAGGGATAGGGAAAATTAAGATGAAGTAGTCTGACAAATGTAATGTTGAAATAACTTAACACACTGAATATTTAAAGCATTATCATAATTATTTGAATTTAACATATGTGCTTTTAGATGCCAACAAAGTATTAATGAAATCTTTTATTATACAACATAATTCCCATCATGAAACAAAGAGCATTAAGTGGCATAACGGCAAGGAAAATGATGTTACCAAAACTAACAGTAATGCTGAAGTATTTTGTACTTTCGACAATGTGCTTGGAAAGGGCCAGAGATCCTGTCGAAAAACTGAGGACAGAACCAGCACCTTTAGCCTGTCAAAATATAATTTCTTAGACTTAAGTGGACATTGTCCGCTGAAATATAGAAAAGCTTCAAACATTTAGTGTTGAGCAAAAGAGCATACTTGAGAAAAGTGTAACGAACATCCAGGATGGTCTGGAAGACCAGCATAGTTGACTTTCTTCACCGTTGGATGAGATGCAAGAAATTCAGCTATCTTTTGTTCGCTTTCCTGAAACAATAGATGTGTACAATATGAAAATAATTACACTATACTGAAGGAGACTAGTCCAAAAAGTGCCATGCCATTGTCTAAAATCTCTTCCTTATGCCACCAACTACTTCTGTGTCACGTAGGAGATGGATTGTCTAGGCTTTCTAGTAGCAGTTAATGGTTGCAAAGACAACATAAGACCTTTTTTCAAGTAAAACACAGATACAATAGGTATAGTCTCAACATTCTTCTTGAGAACAAGTTCTGAGGGAAAATTCGTCCAGATGGTGCTTTGTGAACCACAAAAACAAAAACAATATAAGCACTGCAATGTATTTAAGCTGTGCTTTGACACCCAAGGCCGTACTCTGCAGCAAAACAAACAATCAAATGGAGACAAACTAGCACCTTCAGCATTCTGCAAAAATGCTATTTCTTTTGCCAATCTGAAGAAAGAACCATCAAAAGGAATGTAATGCAGACTGTAGCAATAACACAAATTAGTGACTTATCCAGGTTAATTTTGCAATTTTGCCGATATTATGTCTTAAATTAAATTAATTTTCCATACTGAGGAAGAAGTAGCTAGTCAACATACACTCATCAATTGCAAAAAAGGTTTACTGAAATAGTAGAAAATAGTAGGTATCATATTTGTCAACCTTTCACCCTTAACGGTCAGTATTCCAGCTATAACATCACTATGCCCAGCTACAAATTTTGTTGCAGATTGTATGACAATATCCGAAAACATGACAGAAAGGTCACTATTAAAACAATAAACCTTCTAAAATAAACATGTCTGTGACAGAATAGAACTCTCCCATACATTCCTCAACTGAAATATGCAGATTTCAGCAATGACAAGGTATTATATTAGAAACATTATCACTTGTACCTGCTCCGAGTAATAGCGGCTGTGAAAGGACTGGAGACATTAAACTGTTGTGCACAAGAACAAGTGCTCCATGCTTGTGAGCTATACATGATATCCTCTAAAAGAAGAAAGTAAATGGCCATCTCAGTATCTGGTTAACCAAAAATATAAAGCTTGACTATGAAAGTTCCCACAAGTGAGATATAAATGCTATGGAAGACACACTTCCTGCATAAACATGACTACTAGATGAATACACTTCATGGGAACAAAAGGAAGAGCCACTAGCAAGTAGCAAGGAATAAACTTCATACAACCATTGAACTTCCAAAGCTTGCATTCAATTACATAGAGGACGAACTTAAGAAAAGGTACTTAATTTGTTCATTAATTAGCAAACTAACAAAAATAATGGATGAAACTGATATACAGTGTTGGAGCAAAGGGACATCAAGGGTATAAAAACTACCTGTGTGTATGATATTTGCTGTCGTGGATTGGTTGGACTTCCAGCCACACAAGCTTAGTCCAAGGCCCAATTGCAATGTCAACATTCCATGTTCTTTTGCATTGAGATCTGCATCAGAAAGTTAAACAAAAACACATCATTTGAGAAACCACACAAGGCCATAAACCAGTAGGCTACCTATAACTCAGTAGTTAAGCTTAACCAATTGGTGAATTCCCATAATCATTCAACTGTTTTGTCTCATCACAAGTGATCATCTCCAACAACATCGGTTTTCCTCCTCCACCTCCAATACAATGCAATTCAAATCTTCTTGAAGATGCAAGAGACCAAGCTCTCCAAAGGGAAACCCTGTTATGTTCGGCATTGCGCCAAAAACAATCTGAGACTTGTCAAACATAATATGTAAATATAGACCACAACATATAGCAAGCGTCAAAATAAAACAATATAGTAAATACGAATAAGTAGGTAATAGAGAACAGGAAAATTTACAAAACAATGAGGCTGAAGTGAGTAGAAAGCTGGGCTGCACATACAAGCCATAATCAGGTTCTTCTGGTTTGTCTGTATGGGCAATCTCTGTTCTTCTCCTAATCAAATTGGCACACAAAAAAAAAATGTTAATCAAATTGGCACACAACAAAAAATGGTGGACACTGAGTTGGTGGTGAAGAGAAGAGGAGACCATAAGTTTAAAAAACACTTCACTACCTCTACAACCCTATGTTGTTTGATCCCCACATCCAACACTCTACACTAATTTGAAGCATAAGGAAATTCAAAAAACAAACAGACATGTTTGCAACAATGAGATAAGTGAGATAAGTATAATAATTGATGTATATAATAGAAAGAACATGATAAGCTGCACACAATCAAATATTATCCTGTGATCTGACCCATGAACGAAGAAAAGAAATTAAGCTCACCCATGGCAGATTCACTTTCATGTAGCAACATTAATTAATTACCATATTATGTATGTATGTACCAGCTTGTTTAACAGAAAAAATTTACTAAAATTGGTTCGCTTTAGAGCATCACTCACTATATCAGTAAGTCCTCAACGAGATGCATGCAGTCCTTGACGACTATGAGTCTCACCTCTAGCTGTTTTTGATGAGGTGCAAACCCCTTAATCTTCATGAGTAACTCGACCAACTAAGTATTAACTACCCCAACTTGGACAACACTGTACTAGTGGACGTTCACCTCCAGCAATAATTTCTCAAACAATAAATAAATACGATTAATTATAGATTCTAGTTTTACATAGGATAAATATGACTAATTATAAAGACTTCTTGATAAGGTGCAGACAAAGAGGTATAGGTATAGGTAGATTACCAGTATATCTTGCTCTGAGCTTTGAAGTAACAATTCAGTACTCTGGATGTTGGCCTTGTACGTGTGCTTGACTACTTCCTATTAGATGGTCAAATATTTGTAAATGTTAAGCTAGCCCCTAAGAATAATAAGAATTATTATAAGCAAAAATAACTAGAAAAAAATTAGCCTTTGAGATTTAAGCCTTTATTAATATACACGCCGCATAAAAAGCCAACCCAATTTTCCATGTAGGACCCAAAAACAAACAAAAAAAACGAATGATATTCACCAATCCACAACTCAGTATATTTACTTTGCCAACAAAGGAACATATAGTCCACATAGTTTATAAATTATGATCATCAATCAATATATGTTCTTTGCCACAATAAATGGATGCAAATAAGTATAATTATCAAAGCAACCTTGGTTTTCTCCACTCAAAATTTGCTCAGCACTCACACACAGATTAACATACCAACCCCACGAACGAGTTAATTAATTAAAGCACGGAACAAAAAAGGATAGTCATTTAAATTGCAAGAGGGTACATGAATCTAGCCATTGCTTTCTAGTTTAATGCGTATTATAATCAATAATCTCATGAACAGAGATTCAAATTAACAAACCATAATCTCATCAAAAAAATACCATAAATAATCTCATCAGCAATATACCATAAACAAGCTCATCAACAATACATAATTATTCACAAAAATATTGGGAAACAAAGACAAAGAACTACAGATAAATACACCAGATCGGATGCATAATGTAATAAAAAAAACCACAAAAAAAATACCACATAAGAAAATTACCATTGAAGAGCTCTAGGGGTCCGTGTCGGAGCTGGTCGGCGGTGGCGTGGAGAGGGGCGCCGACGGTAGGGGCCGCGGCGAGCGGTGGCGCCGAGAGGGGCGGGATGCGATGCGGTTTCTTTTGTTTTATGAGAAAATTGGTTGTTCAGGATGGGCTCAATATTATTCGGATTACCTTACACCCATTATGGCTAGCTTTAAACAAATCACTACTAATTAAATGTCCATTAAGTACCTTAGAGAAGGTTTTTAGTTTAAGAACAAATAAGTGTTCTTATTTACGACCCTCCAGTTATCTGTTCGGACTTATAGCCAATATAAATTATAAAACCTTACCACAGATTATTTACCTTTTAGAAATATGGCACAATGGCGACTTGAATTATAAATAACAAAAGTGTCAATCAGCATCCATTGTCTTCTTACATGCCATATAAACATGCCAAAGACCCCCGTGATGCCTAGGATATATTCTTTAACTTATTAATAATATATATTAATAATATACAACATTAGTTTCAAAATTATTATTATAGTATTTTTAAATAAAAATAATGCATATTTGTTTAATTTACAAAAAAATATAGTTGTATACAAATATTAAAAGTAGAGTTAATTTTTACGTGTAAAAAATTTTAATAACTAAACAAAATTTATTCCTTCAAAAATTTTTAATTCGATTAGAATTAAATGCTAAGTATTTTTAAAAAATAAATAATAATATGTAAATACACAAATATACAAAATCTACAAAACAAAGACTCTCTGCCTAGCATTTTTTGTTTCGGTTTAGTCGCAACCAAGATTACAGTTGCATGCACATGTGGTATGTGTATGAGTCAAGACCTTAATCTCCCTTAGTACTTGGCGATGCCTGGCCGGACACTATGTTATCTCGGCTATCATTTTCGAATTTTAATTAACCAAGTATAGTTAGGTTTAAGACTGTGTCTCTAGCGGGTCTAAATTGCTTGTCATGCATTTAAAACCCTTTTGATCGATCCTAGACACCCTCAGGACCCGCGACGTTGTTCTCGAGGTCGTCTCACAGCCCTACGAGTGCGAACCATAGGTGCACGTAAATTGCTCTTAGAGTAGAGGCACCCTCACATAGCCTTTACGCACGGTCATGGTGCTTGGGCACTCACACCCTAGCAACACCCATACGCCATCCCTTTCTGGTTCAAGGATTGCGCCCAAATTTTAAAATTTTCCCCTTGTATAGAGCAACAACATTGCGCTAGCACCCTTGCGCCCATAAAGTCGACTCAACTTTGTGCACAGTTTGGCCCAGCAAGCACGTGTGGTCTGGGTCTGACAAATCTGTGGTCTGACTTGCAGAGACCAACTTAAAGACGTTGTGAAAAGCCTTAAAAATAATTAGGTTATTTTATTTTAGATTTTATAAATCTTATAACGAACTATAAATAATATTTAATTAAATTAATTCTTAAGAACCAATATCATAAATTATCAATTATAACTTTTAGCATATCTGGTACGATAGTATTTATAGATGGTTTTAAATAAGTTTTGTTTATTAAATTTTTTGAATTGGGAGTTGTGAGTGCGAGTTAACGCTATTCGCATTAATTCAATAGTCAATTTTTTTGACTTTTCGTTATCACACAAATGATATAGTTATGAGTGATTACATTTTTTTCTATAAAGGTTTAACCTAGTCACTTCTTGAATTATACATATTCTTCTATATAAAGGAGAATTCTGTTGATGGTAAATAAAACATCAACTTGATAGTATGTGAGCATATTTGGCTTGCAAAGGGAAGGCTTTAGAGAAGTTTCATTCATATTAGGATCGTGTGTCGTAGTTGCGGGTGCCTCATCACAATTCCAGGTTCGTATAATTACTCAAAATATTATATATTCCTATTTGGGAGCCTTGATTGGCCTGAGCCTACATTCAATCACCATGCATCGAGCGTAACTGAGGTCAAGTGACTCAGCCCGACGAGGCACACCCTTAAACTTCTTGCACATTCAATCACCATGCTTCGAGCGTAACTGAGGTCAAAGATTGCTCAGCCCGACAGAGGCAGCACCCTTAAACTTCTTGCAAGATTAAATACCTACTGTCCCCATGCCGAAATGGGCGACAAGCCACAGTGGCGCAAGACGACTCATTATGCAATTGTGATACCGAGAGGGTGAGTCAATGACAAATATCAGTAACTACAGGCTGTGGGCCACGCACATACATGAGATTGTAGCTGGATGGCTTGGCAGCCCCTCCTAGCATAATAAGAGCTCAACATAGGCTTATAATAACTAAAAGACTCAAATTCAGATGTTGTAGAATATATTAACTTGTTTCTTATAATTATATGACTTTGTGTTTTTTTCACTAACGCGGAAATACCTCCACAGGTGTCAACATGGAAGGATGGGTAGAGTCAGGATAGCTGGAGGACTCTGTTATTGGACTTTTGATTTTTCTTATTAGTTATTATACTTCTAGATTGTTTGCATGGTCAGTGGGATTTCGGTTCGGTTTATGGGGCTTAGATTATTTAGAGCATTTGTTATATTAAATTTTATGTAATGGATTTATTTAAAATCTTGAAATTAATAGAAAATTAATTTATGAGACACTTAGTTTCATATAGTAACACTTGGCTCGTGGCTTGAAATAGGCAAGTCGTTACAAGTGGTATCAGAGATGTGTTTCCCACTTAATAATGCAAATCAATCCGTACCTTGTTGAAAGTCTAAGAGTCCATTGTCCCAAGGGTAAATTTCATTTATATAAGCATTAATTGCATTGATCATTCTTTTATAGAATTAATTTTCATTGTTTTAGATGGTAAGTAATTGTAAGTGTGTCACTTATGAGTCATGCTAGGTGCACGTGACACTTAAACCAATGAGCGTATATGGGATGCTTTTGCAATCAGAGGTGTTATCTAGGTAGTATGGGTGGTATGAGACACCTGTGCGATATGGATGACAGTGTCATGGGATAGTGTGCTCTACTTTAGCTATGCATATAAGTGGCAATGCTTAAATCAAGAAAACAAAAATGAACTGATGAATTATAGTTTGCTATGTGACAAGATATGAGTTTATGGAAAGTAAAGACACCAATGAAGCATAGAGATATGTATAATGTAATTTAAAATGATTACTCAAATGCAATAGAGGATCAACTTTTGAGATGTCCTCAAACAATTTGGCCTTAGGATGTAGAAGTAGTGACAGAAGTAGATCAAAATGACTCACATGATCAACCATCACAAAGTAGAAGTGGAAAGAAAATTGTAAATCGTGATTTTTCTAAAATGAACTTTTATAGGAAAATGTGAAGATATTTAAACTAACTTCTATAGAGCTAGATACAAGTATACCAATGCATAATGGAAGAAATTCCTAAGATAGGATAAGAAAGAAGTTAGATGAATGAGTAATTTTCTCCTTATAACCATATTATATTTTTTACGACAAAAAATTCTCAAGTTGTGGAGATTGTAAAACCCCATTTTTTTCTCCTTCGAGGACAAAAATTTCCAAGTTGGGGAGATTATAAAACCCTAATTTTTCACCTTATTATCTATTGCATTTTTAGGACAAAAATTCCCAAGCTGGGGAGATTGTAAAACCCTGAAAATAATTAGGTTATTTTATTTCATAAATAATATTTAATTAAATTAATTCTTAAGAATCAATATTATAAATTATCAATTATAACCTTTAGCATACCAGTACAATGGTATTAATGGATGATTTTAAATAAGTTTTATTTATTGAATTTTTTGGGATTGGGAGGTGTGAGTGCGAGTTAACACTCATTTACATTAATTCAATAGTCAGATTTTTTGACTTTTCGTTATCACACAAATTGTATATAGTTATGAGAGATTACATTCTTTTCTATAAAGGTTTAATGTAGTGACTTCTTGAATTACACATATTCTTTTATATAAAGGAGAATTCTGTTGATGGTAAATAAAACATCAACTTGATAGTTTGTGAGCATACTTAGCTCACATAGGGAGGCTTTAGAGAAGTTTCATTCATATTAGGATCATGTGTCATAGTTGCGGGTGCCTCATCACAATTCCAGGTTCGTATAATTACTCGAAATGTTATATATTCATTCCTATTTGGGAGCCTTTGTCGATCTCAGCCCACATTCGATCACCATGTGCCGAGCACAACTGGGGTTAAAGAATTGACTCAGTCTGACACAGGGCAACACCCTTAAACTTTTTGAAAGATTAAATATCTGCCCCCATGCCGAAATGGGTAACAGGGCACAGTGGTGCAAGATGACTCATTATGCACTTGATAATACAGAGAGGGTGAGTCAATGACAAATATCAGTAACTACAAGCCGTGCGCCATAGCACATGCATGAGATTGTAGCTGGATGGTGTGGCCACCCATCCCAGCATAATAAGAGCTTGACATAGGCTCATAATAACTAAAAGACTCAAATTCAGATGTTGTGGAATATATTAACTTGTTTCTTGTAATTATATGACTTAGTGTTTTTATCACTAACGCGGAAATACCTCCCCAGGTGTCAGCATGGAAGGATGGATAGAGTCGAGGCAGCTGGAGGACTATTGTTATTAGACTTTTGATTTTTCTTATTTGTTATTATACTTCTAGATTGTTTGCATGACAGCGAGATTTCGGTTCGGTTCATTGGGGCTCAGATTATTCCGAGCATTTGTTATATTAAATTTTATGTCATGGGTTTTCTTTAAAATCTTGAAAATTAATAGAAGATTAATTTATGAGATACTTAGTTTCATATAGTAACACTTGGTTCGTGGCTCAGAATGGGCGGTTCGTTACACGTTGGGAGAGGGCCCTTGCATCGGAGTAGTTTCCCCTTCTATAAAATCAACCTGTCTCCTCCACTTTTCCCCCCTTTACCCACTCCTCCTGACCTTCCCCTCTCATCCCTTCTTCTCTACTTCTTCCCTAGCCCTCCCTAACTCCTCTAAGCCCACTTCAAGCCCAGCCTTTTAGGGTTGTAGGACTTAGGGTAAGAATCCACAAAAGGCCTCCCATTGGACCCATATGAGGTAAAAGTCTCACCTTTCCAACCTTTTTTGCATGTTTTATGTCTTTGCATGCTTGTATAATTGTGCTTATATTTTTCTTATATTTTTATCATGTAGATCTTTTTTGGGAGTAGTCAGGGTTCACAATCACGTCATTTGCATATGTATGAAAATAGTTATGAGTTTTAAAAGATCTGTATACTTGTATGGGTACTGTTTTGGTATAAAATTCATATCATCATACGGTAGGTTCATGATTCTTGTATAAGAGATAGATCTACACATTTTGTTTGGATTGTTTCATTTGATTCTGCATGTATAACTATGAACAAGTGCCAAACTTGTTGAAAGGTGGTAACTTTCATGGTCCCAATGACTTGGCAGCCCATTTCATTAATTTTTTACACTGATGTTGTAGGATGTATTTGGATGCAATATTTTGCATGTTTGTATTTTATAATTTTATCTAGTTCTTGATAGCATACCATGCTAAAATAACCTCAGTAAGGGTATGAACAAAACCCTAAATCCGTTGTGTTTGTTGTTCTATTGATGTGCTATGTCATGCTTTAAGGTTGTGCGCCATGGTGAGCCTATTAAAACACATAAATAAAATCTGTAAAAAAATATCTATGAACTTACTAATTGTCTACTGTAAACATGTAAAATTTGGGATAAGTTAAAAATCATTTAAGTGGTTAGATAATAAGGTTTTGTGGAGTGGACAGGATTGCATGGTCAAACCGTAGTTCCTTAGCTCTAGTTACAAAATCTTTAAACCAAGTTTTCTAGGATAAAATTTCCCCAAAATTATGACGGTCCCAGTAACATCACTTTAAAATTTAGCAACCATTGGCTCAGTAGATCTTCTTGTAGAAATTTCCCAAACCAAGTAAGTCTAGCCAGCTCTAGAAATGATTTAGCTAATGCTTCCCATTTTGTAGTCTTCTCAAGCCCAAATCCTAAGATTTGGAGTTGAGATTTATAGGATTCAAGCCGTCGATATTGGCTAACCCTAACCCATTATCCAAGCCTATTCGGAGTCTCCAAGCCCATGATTGAGTTTTAGAAAATTTGGTGCACAACCCAAGAATACTATTCCCAGCACTTTTGCCCAACCTTAGTGGGCCTTATAAATCCGTGATTCGAGTCAGGGTTAGGTTCGACCAATATTTTTAGTCGAGTCAAGTTTTAATTATGAGATGATCATTCATTTTTCGGCTTGAAGATACACTTAGAGCTTCTACTAGGTCTACTAGGACTCGTGTCCTATTTTACACTCTATTCTATTGGGTGTTGTTTTATTATGTGCAGGACGAGTTAAGTAGTGTTTTATTAGATCCCACTTAGCTGGGGTCATGTAGTCAAATAGTTTTCTGGATTAATAACCCTCAAGGATGAGAACCCTCAAGTATGTTTTTGAAAATAACATCTACCACAAGTTGCATTCAGACCTATTTAATAAATCCCTACCTAGACCTATATACATGTAGTTTTCATGTTTTCTATGAGGAAATTCAACAATGGTACTACTTGAGCGGGTATGTGCCAATTGAAGCTGGGGATACCAACAACCATGTTATGTAAGCGGCATGTGCCAGTCGAAGCCAGAAACACTGACAATCATGTTATGCGAGCGACATGTGCCAGTCGAAGCCAAAAATACCGACAACCATGCTATACGAGCAGACATGTGCCAGCCAAATCCGAAAATACCCACAACTAGGTGGGCATGTGCTAGTCGAAGCTGGAAATACCAACAACTATGTTATGTGAGCGGCATGTTCCATTCGAAGCCAGAAATACCGACAACCATGTTATGTGAGTGACATGTGCCAGTTGAAGTTGGGAATACTGACAACCATGTTATGCGAGTGGGCATGTGCCAGTCGTAGCCAAAAAATACCGACAACCATGCTACATGAGTGGGTATGCAGGTAAGGAAAGGGTTTAGGATATAATAGTAATCCCGACGGGCCAAAAAGTGAAATGAGAAATACTGAGGGAGGCATCAACAGCAGTAGATCAAGTTCAGTTAGAGATGCTTTCAGTTTAGTAGATGCCCTTTAGAGAGTTCACGAGAAGTATATAAATGTTTTCTTTCATATGAGAGTTTGTTCTCATAGCCCGTTTGATATTAATTATATTTTTTGACTAGTAACACTAGTTACTGACATGTTTTTATAATATATGTAGGTGATGATCATGAGTAGGATGAGCCAGCCTAGACAGAGGAGCAATGATGTCTCTTGCACACACATGTCAGAAGATAGGATATTAGTGTTTTGTTGATGTTGTCATTATAGTGAGAATGATGTGATGTATTGCAAAGCATGATAATATGATGTGATATGATTTGTGCTTCAGTAGCAAAATTTCTAATTGCCACATTTGAATACATATGTTTTAGTAAAATTGTTAAATATTGAATATGTACAACAAGGCCCAGAATAGAAATGAAATGTGAATACAATGAACAGGTGGGTCGAGATACAATTGTCGAGAATGTTTTGATGTAACCCAATTAAATGTTTATATGAAAAATATAGTGTAATAAATATATCTGGATTTATATGTTTATATATGTTGATGGCCCTTAATTGCACTTTTAGGGAAGACTCTATCCGTCTTATTTAACAATTTTTTATTGATTTTCATAGAAATTAGTTTGGTATGAAAATTGGTTGTCATGACATCCATGCAGTAGCATGATAGGGATCTGTGCATTCATCCATGCATAGTAATTGCATCTTCCATCTTGAGACGCCAAGAGTAGATCCAGAGGGTTGGGTTTGAGTTAGTCGACTTAACCGGGACTAGTGACATTCTGATTTGGTTCTCGAGCCTAAACTGGATTTGGGGTGTTACAGGAGTAGTTTGCCGGTTGGCCCATGGGACAACACTTAGTGTTTTTTGTATGAAACCCTTATAGTGTTAGGGCCCACTGGTCCAAATCTCACCCATTTGGCCCATCTAAAAAATCGTTTGATTAAGTCTAACAATAAAACTATGTATTAGACCTTTTGCAGTAAGTATACTTGCAACCCTAAGCCTTAGTTAATTAAGCTTATGTGTGTGTTGTGCATATGTGGAGGCTTCGCCACAAAAGGTGCCATCTTGGTCGAGGGTTTCCTTTACACTCTTAGGGTATGTGAAGTGAGTTCACCAAGTTAGGACAAGGAGCTCGACTCATCTAGGTCTAGAAGACTCCCCCTATTTGAATCTCTACTTGAGTCTATTGTAGCTTTGTTTTATGATCATAGGACATAGTTAGTTGCTTTCGATTGGATCCCACTAGCTTTGGGCCATTTAGACGATGTTTGTTGACCGTTTAATAAAACTTTAAGGTTGAGGTCCCTTGATAGTTTTTGAACATAAGATCTGGAAATGATATGATACAAACCCCTACCCATACCCCATATATATACGTATGTGTGTGACAAATTACCTTTATATGTGCTTCTCTGTATGATCTTGCTACCAATGAGGAATGATGTAAGCATGTTACTGTTGACTCGACTAGATTCCAGTATAAGTGTATGATTATGTCACATTATTGTTCTATTGAGTTGTTTGATTTGCACGTAGTACCATTGAGGGTTTTGGCCCAATATGTACGATTATGTTGTACGTTCGTTGAGTGACTCCAGCCAATGCTTGATATTTAAGACTTCCTTTGCCCATCTGCCAGTTTTGGCATTATCATTAGTTACTTTTAGATCAATAATATTTTTTCTATTTATATGAAGGTGAGTTTCAGCTAGTGGTAGCCAGCAATGTTGGAAGGATCAAGTGGCACATGGTGGGGGTATTGGTTGTTGAATCTTGCTTTTGAACTATTAAGTTTTTGTGATGCAATTCGATGTAATATGGTTCCCTATGTGGGCTTAAGGCTATGAGGTGTAATAAGATCAATTGTCGATTGAGACCTTACTTGGCATGATATGTTTTGAGTGCTATTCAATGTCATTTTATTTTACTAACTTTCTGTATAGGCTAGTTAACTCTTGGCTATTAAGTAACGACCTTATGTAGGGTTGTCTTAAGCTCCAGAGTCCTGACACTGAGGTTGGAACACTCAAGGTACACTAAACGCATATGATAGTAGCTGTATGTGATTGAAGTAATGTGAATGGAGGACCTTACAGTTCACACTTCGTAAGGATCCACGTGAAGATCGGGTGTTAGAATATGATGCCCTAACACTTGAAGAATGTCTTTGTGTTTTAAATTCTTGGTTGCAAGTATGTAGAACTAGTAACCACGACCATGGCATTGCGTGTATTAAATTGTACATCCTCATCTAATTATAACTTACCTAACTGAAAGATTGAAAGTAAGTATAAGATCCGGATCATGCATTAGCATTATAAAAGCTCAACCTTAGCTACATTAGCGTTTTACCTTCATGTAGCTTGTAGTGTTCCTCTACATTACGTGAAATCACCTTCTAGTTGCTAGGGGGTGGGTGTGCTACCTCTCTCATAACTCAAAGTGGTCATGTTAGAAGCCTTAAAGTATAAGAGCCTTCTTATAGCAGAATGATTAACATGCATTGTATGAAAAACCCAATTAGGTTACTGTCTTAAGCCTCCTTAAGGGATAATATTTGTTTCCATAATATTTGTATGACAGTAGTCCAATGAATAGCTTTTCAAATTAAATTATCATAGTTTGGTCTGGCTTCGGGCCAAAAAATGGGGTGTTACAACTTGGTATCATAGATAACTTCTTAGACTATTAAGATAGATAACTTTTAGAATATGAGGTGTATGTATGCACATGTTGTGTGGTATGATTGTTTTGTTGAATAGCTTTTGAATTATAACATCACATTTTAGCCCAACTTTGGGACAAAAAATGGGGTGTTACAAGTTGGTATTAGAGCCGACGTCTTGGGCTGTTAAGGTGGCTAACATTTAGAATGCAAGGTGTATGTACACACATGTTGTATGGTATGATTGTTAGGCTAAATGTATGTATGATTGTGGTATGTTTACGATGTTGAGGTATGGGTCCCCCTATAAGCTGATCCACAACCAACCTAGTAACAATGTTTTTGGTTTTGCATGTGTGGCTTTTATGTGTTTTAGGTATGTACTTTTACATGGACCACACCGTGGATGGAAATTAAACGTTACATTGGAGATTAGCCTGACTCAGTGCAAAGTGGCATTATATATATAAAGTAGATTAGCTAAATTCCTTATGATAAAAACGTTTAACCACACATGGAGTCGTGCTACAGACAAACAAGGAGATGATGGAATTAGAAAAGATATTGTCAGATTTTATAAGGAATGATAGAGATAAAGCTCCAAACCCCTATCTTCCACTCCTTTTCCTTCTGTTCTTCCCCTACTTCTTCCTCCTTCTCCCTTAGCCACTATAGTCTCTCATCTTTATTCCCCTTGTAACACCCAATTCGGTCTGAAGGGATGGACTGAATCATGATATTATAATTTGGAAGCTACTCGTTAGGTTATCTTGTACAGACTTTAAAGAAGCGGATTTCAACCCTCCGTGGAGGCTGAAGACGGATACCGGGCTTGGTTTTCATAGAATGCATGTAGAGTTTGTACTAAAAAGGCAGATTTTAGACTTAAAGGAATCCTATATGATTACCTCCCCTACGACTATGAGCTGTGACTTTAAAAAAGTGATGATCACTCCTAAGTATAGAAGTACACCCCTACTACACTTTTGAGGTTGCATGTTGTTGCATACATCATATTCTTACTACTTAGTTTAAGTGATTGGCTTAGGTCTTCTTATTAGTTACATGACAATGATGGGAGTATTGAAATAAGGGTCATGGTTACCTGTTCCATAATATCATCGAATATTAGCCCATCAAACCTTAATACCTAAACATGACGTGGGTCTTTAACTAGTGAGAACTATAA
Organism: Piper betle; assembly: GCA_033002965.1. Classification (NCBI taxonomy): domain Eukaryota; kingdom Viridiplantae; phylum Streptophyta; class Magnoliopsida; order Piperales; family Piperaceae; genus Piper; species Piper betle. Next base: position 77,889 of record JAURVB010003727.1, read on the forward strand.
GCTTCTGCACCCACGTTACTCTAACATACAAACAACTACATCCAAATACATTTCATGTACCTAACTTAACTCCTCACCATGTTCCATAACTTTGGGGCTTATATCCCCTGTAGACATGGTTAGCCTTGCGAGAAAGTATTATAGCTCCATAGTAATAATATAATAATATAACGAATCATGACATACATCCGAATCATGCAAGGTTCATATAGTTAGGGCATATGCTCATCATATAATCATCTACAAAATACATAGTTTAAAACAAACAACATAACACATGGCCCCTGTCACCACTGGCACTACCGGCACTTTGCTGCTTGAACCATGCACCTAGGCCGGCCAATGCTAGGGAAACTCACATACATATAATAGAAAACCACATCAGTAATTGAATAAATTTGATTACCGGTCTAACTAACTACTGATAAAACAATAAGCTGAAAAATGGGTACTCCATCACCAACAGGAATTTAGGAAACTTCAGAATTGCCTCACAATGGGCGATAAGAAAACATACTTAAATGAGTGCCGGTGCGCATGCACGACTAATATTCATATTCATAATATAATACTTACGCCCTCATATCCTCCATATTACACCCGCCATGGTACTCGGGTGGTAAAAGGAATAATTAACTTAGTACCACAAATTCTGGACATGTTCTGCATTACACAGTGTCCACATACTCGTCATGCCTCAGGGTTTAAAGGAGTACTAGTGTGGTCCATACATCTTATACACACTCTTACTCGTAAAAGCCTTAAATTCTCATATTTATACATATAGGCTTTGGAGAAGATTTAACACTTAGTTTCTAGATCTTATCTTTTGAAAACCATCAAGGGGTCTCAACCTTGAAGTTTTGTTAAACATGTGTAGAAAACAATGCTAATGGTCTGATATTTGGAGGGATCCAATAAAAAAGCTGTCGATACCATTCTAAAAAATATAGTTAAACTCAACAAGTAGGGTGTAACAATCCGTTTTGGTTCACCTGTGAACCAGCCCAAAAATTTTTTCAAGGACCGAACCATTTGCTAATTTACTAGATTTGGTTAAGCTGACCCGGATCTGCCCTCAATGTCTCAAGATTGTGATGCAGCATGCAAAGCATGGATGAGATGCTTGGGTTTTAATGTTGTCCTACATGCATGTCATGATATGCAAACAAATAAACAAACAAACCAAACGAACGAAAAATTCAAAAGAAATATCTATTTTGAAAATGAAACAAACAGTCTCCCCTAAAAGTGCAATAAAGGCCACCATGTGAATAATGAACGACATATATTTATAGCAATAAAAATTAAAAACACCATCTAAACACAACATGATTTTCACAATCTAGTTATCTTCGCTCCGTAACTCACCTTGTTCATTTTCCACTTTCCATTTGCATTCACATACAAATTATCTTTAGCAGTTTACAAAATATCATTTAAATTCATTATCCACACAATTCAATATATGACCAATTACAGTCGACAAATACATGTGTGAATGATTTCATTGCTACTCCTCTGCAATCCAGACGGTGCTCATTCCTCGAGATTTTCATATTAAAAAGATGTTAGTAGCAAATGTTACCAGTCAAGAGATAACTAATAACAAACTAACACTGAAGAGCTGACCCTCCTATTGAATAAAAACTTCAATATTCTTCCTGAAGAACTCTCATACGGGCAGTAATGGGAGCCGTCGACCTCGGGTGATAGCGTACCCTTTCCATATCATTCTTTTTCATTGGTGATTTAAACTATCCTTTTGCGTAGGAAAATCATTCTCTTTCGTCTCAGCTCTCTGCATCCTCCGTATTAGTCCTGGCATTGAATGGGATATAATAAATCCATGCGGAGTGGGATACGATAAATCCACCACTTGACACGTCCTCTTTCCTATTAAAAAGAAAACACGACAGAATGAGAGAACAAATCGGGATCGAGTCTTAAATAGTCCTGGTGGAAGCTCCAAGCGTATCCTCGTGCCTAGGCGGCAAAGTCCTATTCAATACCTACACATCAAACTAAAAGCTAACGCCCACTAACTGAATGATGCATCAATGATTCTATAGCATGCACACCTCACATCATACATCAATCACAAAAAAATTTTCCTACACTATATTGCATTAAATTACAATAATTACTCAGTTTACCTAATTAGTTCTTTAGCATCCATTTTAATACACTTAAATCAATCAATTCATTTTTTATTTTTATTTACAATAAAAATATCTAGCACATCAATTCATCAATCCTAGCATGCCGTGCTAACAATCATAAATTTTAAGTAATTAAATCAGAGGAGTTTATACCTCATGTCGTCAGTAATCAGTGATGGCTAGCGTTTTGCCACGTGTGTTGAAGCTCAAATTCGACACTTGATGTCATCAAAAGTTTGATCTGGTTTGATTGGATGAGCTTAACGGAAGATTTAGCAAAATCCAGCAAATTTGGTTTTTTTGTGATTTGTGACGATTTTTCGGCGGTTTTAGGTGATTTTTTGGCGACCTTCCCACTATTTTCCGACGGCTATTGCCGGCGGCAGCTACATGCAGAATTATGGTGGTATGGGTTACCATTGGCACCGGTTCGACGAGCCCGACGCATCTACGATGTCGACGTAGTCGGCGGAGGCAACGACTTGCATGAATAAGGTCAAAACAGGGGCAATCGGTGATGGGTGACGAGATTCGGCCAGGATTGGCCGCGCTGGGCTCCACTCTAGTCGGGGAAGTTCTTTGTAGGGTCGGAGATGTTGAGGCGGCAACTTGATGGTGGCGAGATTGCCGGCCTCAGGATTGGTGACGGAAGCACGGCTCTAAGGTGTAGCTCCCTCGCTTTGTAGAGGCCAGGCATCGGAAGGGAGCGCTCGGGGTGGCATGGCTAGGCCAGGCGGAGTCGATCTGTAGCGGGGTGGTGGCGGCGATGAATAGAGGGGTGGTGCCAAGGGTTTGGTTGAAGAAGAAAAGTGTCGAGGGGGAAGAAATGGTATGGTGGCGATATCGTAAATAAAACTTGACTCAACTCCGACTCAAGTAAATAATAATAAGCAACTCGTAATAAATCCTTAAAAAATCCAAAAAAATAGGGAAAAACCCCATAAAATATAATACACACCATACCATCACAATGATATGTTGTATAACTAATAGCCCACCCAAACTGCCCTATAACATGTTCTAATACTTTATTCGGCCTAAAACTATTTGTACAATCAAATTCGTAAAAAATATGTTGCATACTTTGATATAAACTGATAACTCATTTCTCACCATCTTGCAGACGTTATAATATACTCAAGTACACTTGACCCTCATCGTTTATAACTCATTTATTATCATCTTTCTGCATTATCATCATATACTCAAGTACACTTGACCTTCACCGTTCATAATTCACGACTGGCCTGAACTCAGCACACTATTCATGAAACTGACTTGACTCAAACAAATGGTTGAATTGACTCGTACACTAATGTAAAACTCTGGCTCGAGTCATGAATTTTACAACCTTCCCTTCTTAAAAAATTTTGTCCTCGAAATTTTAACAAAGGAAGTTTCAAACTCATCCATAATTTGAAAAAGAAAATCTCTAGTAAGATACATGGACTCATACTGAGGGAACTTTTTTCCTCGAAGAATCTTCACTTTGCGATCCACGATCTGAACTACATCCTCTGGATACATTAGGTCTGTTTGCAGTTCTATCTCTCTAAATTTGACAACATGAGAGTTGTCTGGATGGTATTTCTTTAGCATTGACACATAGAAAACATTATGCACAGCTGATAGGTGAGGTGGCGATCTTAGCCTGTAAGCCACTGGTCCATTGCGATTGATCACATCAAACGGTCCAATATATCATAGACTGAGTTTCCCCCGCATCCCAAATCTCGTGTTTCCCTTAGTCGGGGAGATCTTTGGGAGAATGTGATCTCCTAACTATAAATGTACTTCATGTTTTCACTGATTAGCATAACTTTTCTGCCTATCTTGAGTTGACGTCATCTTCTTCCTAATTAGCATTACCACTTCCTGTGTCTACTGGATCATCTCTGGCCCAACTACTACTAGCTCGCTACCCTGTAACCAACACAATGGTGATCGACATGGTCTGCCATATAGTGCCTCAAATGGTGACATTCCTATCTTGGCCTAATAGCTTTGTTGTAGGAGAACTCCACTAGAGGTAGGTACTCTTCCCAACTTCCTTCAAAATCCAAAATATAGGCTTGGAGCAAATCCTCTAGGATCTGTATGGTTCTTTGAGTTTGCCCATCTATTTGAGGGCAAAAAGCTGTGCTAAATCTCGATTCCGTGCCCATAGCTACCTGAAAAGCTTTCCAAAATTGAGATATGTACCTTGGATCCCTGTTTGATATAATCTCCCTCCATGTAGCCTGACTATCTTGTCTCTGTATAACGTGGCCAAAATGATCAGTGGGTAATCCATCCTGATTGGTATGAAGTGTGCGCTCTTTGTAATTCTATCTACTATGACTCATATTGCATTCTTCTGTAGGCTGGTCCTAGGCAGACCAACTACAAGGTTCTATGCTATACTCTCCCACTTCAACTCCAGGGTTCCCAATGGCTGTAGCATTCCACTTGGGCGTACGTGTTCGGCTTTCACTTGCTAGCACACTAAATATCTGGCAACTATGTCATATACCTCTCTCTTCATTCCTGGCCATCAATATGTTTGTCAGACATCGTGGTATATATTTAGTCCACCTGGATGCACTAAGCATCTCGACGTGTGAACTTCATGAAGAATCGTACTTTGAAGTCTAGGACACTTCATAACATTTGGCACAAAGATTCGACCTCTTAGTCTAACTAATCAATCTGCATCCCTAGCCAATTCTTGGTGTGTTCCCTGCTCCAACCATTGCTTCAATTGTGGATCTGCTTCCTGTGCATTCTTGGTCTACTCAAGTACACTCGGCCGAATGGCCAGTTGCGCAATCATTCCAACCAACTGTCTTTGGCCTGTAGTATATTGAGTCACTGACACTGCTGCCAATCCTGTAGAGTACAAGACTCCTGGCTTCCTGCTCAATGCATCTACTACTATATTTGCTTTGCTCTCGTGGTACACTATGTTAGTCTCATAATCTGCTAACATCTCTACCCATCTTCTATGTCTGGTGTTCAAATACTTCAGTCACTACTATCATATCCTCGACTGCCTCTGCCACTATGGTTGCATACATCCTCACTAGTTGCTGCGGTGCTAGAGCAGCTGCTACTGATGGTATAACTTGATTTTGAGCTAGCAGTGCCTGTTGTCGCCCCTTTGCTGTCTAGCTTGCCCTACATCCATGTACCCCCTCTCTAGCCTTGACCTTGGCCCTGTTAGCCTCTCTGTTGTGTTTGCTACTGTGGAGCTGGGAGCGCAAGTCTCTATGGAGGCACCGGTAGGATCAACCACTGGGTCTAGCTAGTTGGACAAGTTGCGACTTTATGCATTGTTTGACTGCAACTATAGCATACCCTAATGCCTACTTTGCACTATGTGGCTCGATGTCCTGGCTGACCACAACTATAACAAACATTTGTGCCTACTTTGTATTCACCTCCATGATGACGTTGGCAATTCTAACAAAAGGGTGCTATGTTGTCGTGAACTTGGCCATCCATGACCCTCATGGCAACTGGTGCATTTCTTCAACGTTTCTATTGTGCATCCCTGATCTGGTTGATATAGCCTTGGATGTTGTTGCCTATGGTCAAAATCCTGGCAAGGTCTAGTAGCTATAACTTACTCTGCCTCGCCTGCAGCTCTCACGTCACCGAAAGTAGTAAACTTCCTATCTAAATAGGCCATCCTGATCTCATGATGGAGGCCTTCATAAAAACACTCTATTCTTCTTCCTTTTGTAGGGACCAAATCTTATGTGAATCTCTCCAAAGTTCTAAACCTAGTCTCGTATTGTACCGCTGTCATGGGTCCCGACTTCAATGTTAGGAATTCCTGCTCCTTCCTCTTCCTGACATCTGGTGAAAAGTACTTTCCATTGAATTCCGCTTTGAATTCCTCCCAAGTGATATCTTAGGGTTGGCAGTGGGCGAGTGTGGAATTCTGCATTGAATCCCACCATATTCTTGCTTCGTCTTGGAATGCCCCTGAAATGTTGCATACTCTGTGCTCCATCGGGCATCCCATACTACCAAACACTCCTATGGCCGATGATATACACAGGAATGCCTCTTCCGCATCCAACTTCCCAAAGGAAGGTCATCCACCATTCTTCACGAACCTTTCATACTGCCATAGCTCTAGATTCCTTGGATCTACTGACCAGTTCGATCCTTCTCTTAGCTCATACCCATAACTCTAGATTCCTTGGATCTACTGACCAGTTCAATCCTTCTCTTAGCTCATACAGTGAATTTGTGGCCCTGTACCTGCTGGTACACTGACACATCCTGCAACTCCACTTCCACCTGCAATGTGCCTGCTACTTACTACTGCAGGCCCACTAACATTTGGTCCTATTCTCACCTGAAATGGGGTAAACAGAGGAGTCGTTATTGGAGTAGTCCTCTATTGCAGCGGTGGATGAGGAGGCAGTGGCGGAGGGCCCATGGAAACTGCTTGCTCTCCTTGTGCCTCGTCATCCAGTGCTAGTCTCTTCTTAGCTATGGCCGCCAAAAGAGCTATTTGCCTAAGCTCTCTCCTGAATTCCTCTTAGTTTTGCTACATTTGTATTTGAACTTGAGCTAACATGGCAATTGCTGCATCCCTCTCTTGTCGACTGCTTTTGCTACGGTGACTGTCTCAGTGGTTGCCATCACTTCGTCCACTAATTGAAACGGACACGGTGGTCTCTCCTGGTGGCACTGTGGTCCTCAGTTGACTAGAGGCTACATCACTGTGACCATGGTTGAGACTCTCTTGTCTCGGCAATGGAGGGGACGGGGCCATGATCTACATCCTATGAGTTTGGCTCACCATCTTGCTAGTAGTCCCTACTCTAATCTAATTAGCCTGGCACACAACTGTTTGATAAGAAAATCTACAAACCAAAAACATTAAGACAAAAGAATACTTGCTAGTATAGCTCAGAGCAGCTTTCGCACACATGTAACCTATAATGCATCTACCATCTTAATCAACAAAGATTAACTCTGATACAATGTCTATAACACCCCATTTCGGTTCACCCGTGAACTAACCCTAAATATTACCAGCAACTAAACTGTTCTATAACGACCCAGCCCAAAGCGTAAAATAATGGGATAAGTCATTTTTTTAAAAGTGGTAACCAAGTTAAAGATCTATAGTCCACTTATAAACAGGATCTTAGCCCAACAAGTATTAGATGTAAAACTGAGTTGATGGATCTCACAATCCACCCACTTAAGGAAATTTCATCTCCGAAATTCCTACACTTGGCCTATTACTAGCCCCAGCCCAAGACTTTTTGACCCTTGTCTGACAACCTAACCAACGTCCTTAGTCCAGCTCACCCTTTAATATGGAACCAGGATACTTTGATAGCATTTATAATGACCCAACCCAAAGAGCAACATAATGGGCTAAGTCATTTCTTTAAAAGTATATAACCTAATTAAAGATCTATAGTCCATTCCCACTTATAAATAGGATCTTATCCCATTAGGTATTAAATATGGGACTAAGTTGAGGGATCTCACAATCCACCCACCACAGGAAATTTCATCTACAAAATTCTTACACTTGGCTCATTGCTAGCCTCAGCACATATCCTTCTTTGGCCCATGACCGGCAGCCTTAGTCAATGTCCCTAGTCCAGCCCACCATCTAATACGGAACCAGGTTGCTTTGATACCACATGTAACTAAGGCTGCTAAATGAGCGGGCAAGCCGAGCTCACCTTGTGCTTGAACTTGACTCAAATAGCTTGAAGTTCATTCGAACTCAACTTGAGTTTGAACGAGTTTTAAGCATATATGCTCAAAATTGGCTTGAATATTTTTTATATTGTTCAAGTTCTACTCGAGCTCGAATACACTTAAACGGTTAACTTTTCAGTAGCTCGAAATAAACTCATTTGGGAACTCGAAACAACCTCATTTATAAGCTCGAAAGTATCTCGTTTTTGAAAAAAATATAAAGTTATAGAGATTAAAAATTAATAAAATAGTCTATCAACATATTTATATAAACTTTCTCAATAATAAAAGTTATGTTTTAATTTTTTTACAAAATACCTAAGACACCATTCAACAGTATTATAAATCCAAAAAAAACATCCCATCAGTTTGAAACACTGGAGTAGCCAATAAAATATGCAGCCTCAACATGCCTAAAGTGGCAAACTTGAAAAGCCAAACAAACCATAATTTCAAACTGAAATGAAACAGAGATGTTTAGGTTTCATAGCAAAAAATAACAGCAACTCTAAAAACAATCTTCCAAAAAACATACAATAGGAAGCAGTTATGATAGCTCCCCCCACAGAGACTTCACATTAAAGCTTATATGTAATTTCAGATATTACTTCATTTTTTTATAACACATCAATCAGAAGAAATAATATTCCCCTTACTCAAATGTATCAATACCTATGGTCCTATCTCCTCCGTTGATCTCCATATATTTTTTTCATATTAGCTATTAGAACGCCCATTGCCTTTTACTACATGGAAATTTTTTTAAACTAAGCATGTTAAGCAAGGCACCAAAATCACATGAAACACCACTTTCCATTTTTTGGTACTAAGTTCACACCAAAATTTGAATTAAAACATAAACCTTATTTGAAGAGCACACGACTGACATCTCTATTGATCTGCCACGAATTTTTAAACAATTATACAACGAACAGAACTTTCGACTCCATGGAAAACCTTGTAGCTAAGCACACGTTCACCAATACAGCATTTTTTCAGATCAAAGCACACAAAATCACTAATTTCAGCATCTTGTTTAGCGCGGCCTCAATGTTTGTTTGTCTGGAATTTTGTGGCATTGAGTAATTTGTCTCAAAAAATCCTGACTTGCAGACCATTTTTTACTCTATGAAGACAGCAGGAAAAGAAAAGGAACGAAGCATATGAACCAACCTTGCGGAGGATGACCTTGACCTTGTACTGCTGGGACTGCGCCGGCATATCCTTGGCCTCCCGCGGGGTGCACATGGCGAGGTTGGTCTAGTGGCGCTTCCCCTGGGTGTGGGCGAGGTAGTTGCCCTCGTTGTTGTGAAGGGTGAGGCAGAGCTTGCACTCGTAGCTGCACAGGTGGTTCCTCATGAAGGTCCTTGACCATGTCGATCGTCTCCATGGCCAGCCACCACAGCCTCTCCCTCTAGTCGATTGCCTCGTTCTGCACTGATCCGGCACCGCCGATCCTGGGCTTCGACCCCTATTCCCTGTCCATATTCACTCTCCTCCAATCAAGACCTCCAGTGCCATTTCTGGCGACGGCGAGCTCCGGCAATGGGCAAGGGCACTGGCAGAAGAAAGGTGGCTTTGGCAATTTTCTGGCGACGGTTGTTGGTTGCAGGTTCCGGCGGGATGGCAGTGGTATGAGGTATTGTTTGCACCGGCTCAATGAGCTTGACGTGTCTACGACGTCGAAAAGGTTGGCAGAGGCATCGGTTTGCCAGAAAAGGGTAAAACAGGGGTGGTCAGTGGTGAAGTGGCAAGATCCAGCCAAGATGGGAAGCGGTGGGCTCTGCTCCAGTTGGGGAAGGTCACGGGAGGGTTGGCCATGTCAAGGCAGCGACTTGATGGCGGCGGCGACGGGATCAGTTACAAAAGCATGGCATGGTCGCGGCAGCTTTGTCATGTCGTAGAGGCCGGACGACGGTTGGATGGTGGGGGAAATGGTCGCCGATGTTCTGGCGGTGACCGACGGTGTCAATCAATGATGGTGCGGCGGCCGGAGGCGGTGTTGGCGACAGAGAAGGAAGGTGGCATAGAGGGTTTGGGGGAATGAGAAACGTTGGGTCGAGGTGGGGGGTCTAGAAATGGGTCGGTGGCAATATCGTAAATAAAAGTTTACTCAAATCTTAGTCGAATAAAAAATAATAACTAACTTATAATAAATCCTAAAAATCCAAAAAATAGGAAAAAATCCTATAAAGTATAATACACACCATAACACTACAATGACATGTTCTATAGCTAATAAACCATCCAAAATCCTTTATAACCAGTCTTAATGATCTATTTGGCATAAAAATAATTCTATGATCAAATACATAAAAAACATACTACATACTTTCATATACTCTGATAACTAATTTCTCATCATCTTTCCAACATTATCATCATATACTTACTTACACTTGACCCTCATCGCTCATAACTCATGGTTTGCTTTAGCTCAACACGCGGACTGAATCGATTGTTTCGGTAAAGTAAAACTCTGACTTGAGCTATGCGTTTTACACATTAGCTTATTGATGGATGCCGAATCATGTAGGAACCCGATTATAGGTATGATATTTTTGTATATGTATTTTTATATGTGTATTTTTATCTTGGTAATAAACTATAAATTTTTTGGCTATCTTATCCATGTTTTTTGGTGGTCCATCTCTTATATAAGCCATAGTATGCATAATTTGTTAAATTGTTGTGGCAGAGATTTTCTGCAAATGGCAGACTCATGTTAATTAAAATTCATTTTTCTTCTTTTATTATAATAAAATTATTTTTTAGAATTTATATTAAAAGTCAATAATAAGGTTTATCTACAATTTTAAATTTATTTTGAGTAGGCAAGTGATATTATGTATATTATTATATTATCGGGTCAAGTTCGAGTCCAGCTAGGAGTCAAACACTACCTTGTTTAAACTCAGCTCGAAGAATTCAAGTTCGAGCTCGAGCATATAAATGTCGAGTTTCAAGCTGAACACCAAATGCTCACGAGCTGGCTTGCTCAATTAGCAGCCCTACCTGTAATGACCCCAAAGTGCCACATAATGGGCTAAGTCATTTCTTTAAAAATAGTTAACCAAGTTAAAGATCTATAGTTTATTCCCACTTATAAATAGGATCTTATCCCATTAGGTATTAGATGTGAGACTAAGTTGAGGGATCTCACAATCTACCCACCGTGGGAAATTTCGTCGCCAAAATTTCTACACTTGGTCCATTTCAAGCCTCAGCACACATCCTTCTCTTGCCTGTGACTGGCAGCCTTAGCCAACGTTCCTAGTCCAGCCCACCATCTAATGCAAAACCATGTTGCTCTAATACCATTTGTAATGACCTGGCCCAAAGTGCAATATAATGGACTAAATCATCTCTTTAATAGTGGTTAGCCAAATTAAAGATCTATAGTCTATTCCACTTATAAACATGTCTTATCCCACTAGGTATTAAATGCGAGACTAAGTTAAGGGATCTCACTCTCTACCCAACTTAGGAAATTTCGTCCTTGAAAATCCTACACTTGGCCCGTTGCTAGCCTCATCACACATCCTTCTCTGGCCAATGACCGGCAGCCTTAGTCAATGTCTCTAGTCTAGTCCACTATCTAACACGAAACCAGGTTGCTTTGACGACGAAATTTCCCACGTGGCCTCTATTGTACTTTTGGTGAAGGGGGACTAAGTCATTTCTTTAATAGTGGTTAACTAAGTTAAAGATTTATAGTTCATTCCCACTTATAAACAAGATCTTATCCTAGTAGGTATTAGAAGGGGGACTAAATTGAAGGATCTCACACATTCGCTAATCTACTGGATTCAGTTAAGCTGACCCAAATCTATTCTCGGCATCCCAAGATGGTGATGCAATATGCAACGCATGGATGAGATGCTTGGGTTCTTACGTTGTCGTACATGCATGTCATGATATGCAAACAAGTAAACAAACAAACCAAACAAACGAAAAGTTGAAAAGAAATATCTATTTTGAAAATGAAACAGACAGTCTCCCCTTAAAGTACAATAGAGGCCACCCTGTCAACAATGAATGATATATATTTATAATAAAAAAACTTGAAAACACCGTCTAAACACAACATGGTTTTCACATTCTAGTTATCTTCGCTCCGTAGCTCACCTTGTTCATTTTCCACTTTCCATTTACATTCACATACAAATATCTTTAGTAGTTTACAAAATATCATTCAAATTCATTATCACACAATTCAATACATCACCAATTATAGTCTGTAGGTACATGTGTGTGCGATTTCATTGCTGCTCCTCTACACTCTTGACAGTGCTCATTCCTCGAGATTCTCACCTACATATATTAAAAAGATATTAGTAACGAGTGTTATAGGTCCAGAAATAACGAATAACAAACTGACACAGGAGAGCTGACCCTCCTATTGAATAAAAACTTCGTTATTTGTAACGACCAGCCTTAACCGGCCGAGGGTTACTCAAAAAGATAAATGAGGTACACATGACATGACAATCCTCATTCCTAATAGCATGTGACAATACATAAAAATAAAGTCCTACAGTCTCTGATTGTTTCTCATAGCCACATTTATAACACAAGAGAATAAAAGGAAGTCCAATTTATTATCAAATTCACCAACCCTTGGTTGGTAAAAGATCCACCAACCACACTTTTAATCCTCAGAAGCTGCTCACCTGCGGAGGCAATTCCGCATTAGTGATAAAACCACTAAGCCACATAATTAAATGAAACAAGTAAATATAATCCCTATTATCATTTCTCGAGACTTTTAGTTGTTATGAGCCTAGACCGAGCTCTTAATATGCTGGGAGGGGTGGTCACCGCATCCAGCTCCAATCCCATGCATGCGCACACACGCTACGTGGCCCACAGCCTGTAGTTACCGATATTTGTCATTGACTCACCGTCTCGGTATCACAAGTACATAATGAGCCGTCTTGCTCCATTGCGCCCAATCACCCCTTTCGGCATGGGGGTAGGTATTCAATCTTTCAGGGGTGTTGCCCTGCGTCGAATCGAGTCGACCCCGATTGCGCTTAGCGTATAGTGGTCAGATATGAACTCAAGTCGACCTAAAGCATGTAACATTCAACAATACTAAATATTAAATTCTCAGCATTTACAACAAGTCTAGTGTGATAATTAATTATTCATTTGACATAATCAGTTAAGTCATACTTTACATTTTAAATTAGTTATGTAAATCAAAATTCACACTTTACTAATAATAAAATAATTATTTACTCATAAACAAGTATTTAATGACTATTATTAGTATAGTTTCCTTTGAGATGATAATTACCTAACCACCATCTTGATGATTTAGTTTACGATTTTAATCTTTAATCACTATCATTATTAATAGCAATTTAATTAATTAAGTCATTCAATTAAATTATTTAAAATAATTTGTATTATCCTAATTTAAAGATATTACTATATAATTATTTTAAATTATTCAGCTCAATAAAGGTTTGAACTTTATTTTTTTCATTATGTTATTTAGGCTCAACGCTTGTGATTTTTACACAATTATAATTTAATAACCCATTTTCTACGTTACTGACTCGTTATTAAAATAATCACTTTATTTACCTAGTATTAAATTTAATATGGTAAAGGTGAAATCTTTATTTCATTAATCACTTATAACCATCCGATTTAAATTAATAGTTTATAGTATACCGATTAATTATCAATAGTTTATCATTACCGTAGTTTATTACTCACGGCAATTTTGTACTATAATTAATTAGTTTAACAATTGTAACCCATAACCATTAGAATAATAAGTTTTTTATAGATTTATTACTAGTTAGTATTATTTTTAACTCTAGCCGCGTCAAGTCAAGTAATATTTACAAGTTTGCCATCTTCTTCTTCCCCGACGCTCTTCTCTTCTCCTAACCTCATCTTTGGCACCAAAAATAGACCCATCCTTCTTCAACCCTTATCTTGGCACCAAAACCAGATCATGTCCTCTATCAACTACAACCTTCCCCAGCAATCCAATTGGAAGCCTAAAGTTCGTGCTTTATAGCAACTATCCATGTCGAACCTTGTCCTGCACCAAGGCGCACAACGCCTGGCCAGCAGCACCATCGAGAATGCAAGGCGACACCGTCCGGCCAGCAGCACCATCGGGAACGCTCCCTGACAACCCACAACTCAAGCCAAACACTGTGAGCATGCATGGCAAGAGACTTGGCCGACAAACTGGTATGGATGCTTAACTTGACAAGCACCGAAGGAATTCCCCACAGCATTGCCCACTATCCAAACCCCATGCATAGAAATCATAAGACGCTAAAGAC
>JAURVB010003730.1:0-21028 GCA_033002965.1 Piper betle
TTGACATTGTTTTGTAGTAGTGGTAGCCGCCCCATAAAAACGCTACGGCCGGGGTGGGTGAGGTATAGTGATTCCTCCATCGCACTGGAGTGCATTGATAGCCTCCCCATAAAAAGGCTACGGCCAGGGTGTGTGAGGCACTAGCAGTAAATTGGTAGTAAGAGCTTCCCACAAACGGGGCGTAGTAATCACCTGAGTGCAATGATAGCCTCCCCATAAAAAGGCTACGGCCGGGTGTGTGAGGCACTGGCACTAGAGTTGGCAGTGAGAGCTTCCCTACAAACGGGGTGTAGCAATCACCTGAGTGCAGTGATAGCCTCCCCATAAAAAGGCTACGACCGGGGTGTGTGAGGCACTTGTACTACAGTGCCGTGATAACCTCCCCATAAAAAAGGCTACGGCCGGGGTGTGTGAGGCACTTGTACTAGAGTTGGCAGTGAGAGCTTCCCCACAAACGGGGTGTAGCAATCACCTGAGTGCAGTGATAGCTTCCCCACAAAAAGGCTACGGCCGGGGTGTGCGACGCATTGGCACTAGATATGGTAGTGGTAGCCTCCCCACAAAAGGGCTACGGCCAGGGTGTTCGGATCACAACGGATACCTCCTCTGCATTGTTTTGGTGTATAGCGGAATCACTCCACCGCATATTAAAAGGAACATTGGCAAATAGTGGAATGTACTTGACTTGTTTTATTTATTATACTACTTAGTGTTGTAATCACTAACGCGGAATTGCCTCCGTAGGTGTGCAGATACGAAATTAAGTGATTGACAACCAGAGCATGGAGCAAAATAAATATGGGGACTCCCTTTTTATTTATTTGAGAAATAAGTGTGGCTACTGGGAAACGGTCCAAGACTATGGGATCTTTATATATGTTTTTGTTAGAAATGCTAGATATATTTGCTAAATTGTGAGTAACCCCTAGCCAGCTAGGCCCACAATGTTGTGAGAAATGGCGGGTCGTTACAACTTCCACTATTAGAGCAAGATAAGTCGAGGCGCCCCGCTTGCACCCTCGAGGTACTTTCATTGCGGACAAGTGTTCATTTCTGAAAGTGCAGTCCTTGACCCCAAAAGTCCTCCCACTGGCGCGAACAAACCTTGCACTTGCCTTGTCCATGATCAGGATACCTCCTAGTTGTGGGAACACTCCCACTCCAGCAGTCCTCATGAAAGCATTGCCGAGGATCAAACCAACCTGTATGGGTTCGGGTAAAGGATCCCCTGAATATTGGGTATCCGTCGTTAAACCATGAGATCCACCCAGCCCTCATACTACCCCAAGCGCAGTCTAACATTCCTAGAAATGCCATCCACCTGCCTTGTTTGAGAATTCACTGCATTAATCCTGCTTGTGTTAGTTCCAATCTTCAGCCTTAGCTCCGTAGCCATCCCCTTGGAGACAAATTGTGCGTCGCACCAGTATCAATCAAGGCTGAAACCTTCCTCCCATTCACTACACATGGAACAAACATCAAGTCAGCTCCCCTTGAAGTTGCACGTCCAACTCTCAACGCTCCGAGTATCTGAAGGGTAGATGCTCGAGTAGAAGGGCCCAAATCCTCCTGGTCCAAATTTGCGTCAACCACCATGACACTCAGCTTGCCCTTAGTCGGGCACTCTCTTGCTAGATGCGGACCATTACACAAAAACACGCAGACTTCTTTACATCAGCCACCTTCCAGTCCTGATTTCCTGCCCTGACGTTCTGCCACTTCTTCTTTGGTTGCCTAGACAGCTTTTCCTGGCCATCCTACTGGCTACCCTGACCACTCTAGGATTTCTTGCCCTACACATTATCTGCATTACTAGTTGCTGGCTTGAGATCCACAAGAGTGTCAGCTGCCACCAAAGCCATAGACAAGTCTTGTACTTTCTGCCCCTTAAGTTCCACCTGCGCCCACGTTTGCTAACCATTGATGAAGTTGAATAACTTATCATCCTCAGACATATTTTTGATGTCGAGGAGATAAGAGCTGAATTCTTTAACGTACTCTCTCACAGTTCTTAATTGCTTCTGTAAAGACCGGAAAAAAATGGATGCGGACGCAGTCGGGAAGGATCGAACATGTTATATTTTTTTACCCGGTTAATTATTTACCCATTTCATTATTTACCTAGTTAAATGAAATACAGGTGTAGAGGTGTTTTCACATACCCTAGCCGTCATTTTCATTTTTATAAATTTGGAAAGGGGACGTCATTTTTCACATACTGGTGTATGGGCGTCTTCCTCACCTTAGCCGTCTAGTTCTCCTATTCCTTACCTAGGCTTCTTCCTTTCTTGGGTATCCTTCTTATCTTCCTATTCTTAGTTTGCATGCATGTTCTTTTTAATTGATAGTAAGCTTGTTAATCATGTAACTTAAGTCTCAAATCAACAAGAAAGAAAAGAACTAAACTAAACTGGAAAACTGAAATCCCATCCATGGCCGACGGGTGCAAATTGTTGGTGAGATGGGCAATGGTAAACAAGTTTCCAAGGCTTCCCCTCAAACCCCTGACGACCCCTCTGGTTGCTGGGTCGAAGGGATGGCTTGCCATGTACCTATTTTTGGTGGGTGGCAGAATTACAGCTGTTAGGGGCGGAGTTGCAAGGGTGATGGAAGTGGCGACGTTCTGCTGCAATAAGTGCTGTAATGGACGTTTAGAGGAGTAGACGCTGGTTGTGCTTCGTTGACAGCATCATGGGTTCCATCAGAGTAGTTCAGGCCACCGGAATAAACCACTACAGACCACCTTCTTGCCGGAATTCATGGCAGTGACGTGCAGAAGTGGGGAGAACGACCATACTTCATGCAACGTCCAAAGGTGGCCAATCTTTCTTGTTTTGATGCCAGCCTGAGGCCGTAGAACATCTGATTTGGAGCAAGGTGCAAGAAAGGTGGGTCTTGAGGCTGGGAGAAGAAGAACAGGCCAGGAGTTGGGCGCCATGGTGCAGCACATGGTCGTCTTGGTTAATTGTAGTGAAACACGCACTTTAGGCTTCCAATTGGTTGCTAGAGAAGGTTGAAGTTGAGGGAGGACGCAATTCTGGGTTTGGGTGCCAAGAAAAGGGGTGGAGAAGAAGGGCATGGTCTGGTTTGGTGCTGGTTTTGGTGCAGAGAAGAGTGGCGACGAGAAGAAGAAGGAGGAGGAGGAGGGTGGCAATTCTGTAAATACTGGTTGACTAGATACAGACTCGAATTAAAAATAATACGAACTTGTAATAAATCCTTAAAAATAATTATTTTAATGGGTTATGGGTAAAGTTATTAAACTAACTAATGATTGTATGAAATCGCTACGAGTAATAAAAATACGGTAATGATAAACGGTTGATAATTAATCGGCGTAATTCAAGTGATTAAATTAAATCGGATGGTTATAAGTAATTAATAAAATAAAGATTTTACCTTTACCATATTAAATTTAATATTAGGTAAATAAAGTGATTATTTTAATAACGAGTCAGTAATGTAGAAAACAAGTTATTAAACTATAGTCGGATAGAAATCACTCGCGCCAAACCTAAATAACATAATAAAAATAAATAAAGTTCGTAACTTTATATAGTCAAATAAATTAAAATACTTGTATTAATAATATTTATGAATTAAAATAATACAAATTATTGTAAATAATTTGATTGAATAATGTAATTAATTAAATTACTGTAAATAATAGTATCGATTAAAAATTATAACCGTCAACTAAATCATTAAGATCGGGGTTAAATAATTATCACCGCAATAGAAAATTAAATACTTGTTTATTAGTATTAATTATTTTATCAACTGTTAGGTATTAATTATGAGTTAGATAAATAATTTAAAATGTAAAGTAGGACTTAAAATTATTATATCACGTGAATAATCAATTATCTCACTAGATTTGTTGAAAATTTAGTATTTAATATTTTTGAATTGTTACATGATATGTTGTCAAACTTTTAATAATGATATATATATATATATATATATATATAATATACATTTAGTTGCATGCATTTCTACTCGAATAAAATTATAATTATGTATAATTTTATATTCTCGTTCAGATTAGGATCTTTGGTCGCAGCTGCGAGTTCGAAATATCGAGGTCGGTATAATCATTTGAAATGTTGTATAGTCCGTATAATTATTTAAAATATTGTACTTTCCCTTCTTGGTAGCCTTGGTCGGCCTGAGCCTAAATTCGACCACCATGCGTTGTAATGTAATCGGAGTCAAGGAATTGACTCAGTTCGACACAGGGCCGCACCTTTAAAATTAATATGTGTGTCCGTATAATTATTTGAAATGTTATATTGTCCATATAATCATTTGAAATGTTGTATAGTCTGTATAATCATTTGAAATGTTGTACTTTCCCTTGTTGGTAGCCCTGGTCGGCCTGAGCCCAGATTCCACCACCATGCACTGTAACGCAATTAGGGTCAAGGTATTGACTCAGTCTAACATGGTGCCGCACTTGCAAAATTACTTTGTGTGGTACTATGTGTGTCCTTATAATTAATTGAAATGTTGTATTGTCCGTATAATTATTTGAAACGTTGTATTTTCCCAAATTGGCATAATAATATGAAATTGTGTATTTTTTCCAAACTGGTAGCCTTTGTTAGCACCTAATCTCAGAATGAGCTGGAGACAATTTTCTAATATCAGAATGAACTGGGAGACCATGACTAACCTCAAAATTAATTGGGGGACCACCTAATCTTAGAATGAGCTAGGAGACAATTTTCTAATCTCAGAATGAACTAGGACCTCAAAATGAATTGGGGGACCACCTACTCTTAGAATGAGTTGGGAGACAATTTTCTAATCTCAGAATGAACTGGGAGACCATGACTAACCACAAAATGAATTGGGGGACCACCTAATCTCAGAATGAGCTGGGAGACAATTTCTAATATTAGAATGAACTGGGAGACTATGACTAATCTCAAAATGAATTGGGAGACCACCTAATCTCAGAATGAGCTGGGAGACAATGTTCTAATCTAAGAATGAACTGGGAGACCATGACTAACCTCAAAATGAATTGGGGGACCATGACTAATCTCAAAATGAATTGGGAGACCACCTAATATCAGAACGAGCTGGGAGACAATTTCTAATCTCAGAATGAACTGGGAGACTATGAGTAATCTCAAAATGAAATGGGAGACCACCTAAACTCAGAATGAGCTGGGAGACGATTTTTTAATCTCAGAATGAGCTGGGAGTCGACTTTTACTAATCTCAGAATGACCTGAGAGACAAATTACTAATCTCAGAATGACCTGAGGGATCATTACTCTTTACTTGTGTAATAATAATAATAAAAACGAGTGAAATGATAATAGGGATTATATTTACTTGTTTCATTTAATTATGCGGCTAAGTGGTTTTATCACTACAGCGGAATTTCCTGCACAGGTGAGCAGCTTTGGGAATAAAGAATAGAAGTATGGTTGGTGGTTCTTTTACCAACCTAGGTATGGTGAATCGATAATAAAGTTAGACTTCCTTATTATTCTCTTGTGTTATAAATGTGGCTATGGGAAATGGTCCAAGATTGTGGGACTGTTATTTTAAATTTTAGAGAACATAATTTATTCTTATCATTTATATTATATGTTGCAAGACTATTTGTTGTATTTAAATTCATGTTCTGGAAGGTTTCATTTACATTAACTATATTTTTAAGTAACACCCGGTCCGGTTCAGGCGGGTTGTTACAGGTGGTATCAGAGCACGGTTTCCCACTAGCTCACATTTTATGACTCAAGTACCTTGTTGAAAAGTCCAATAATTATCTTTTCCCACTATGTTGTGTTATTAATTAACTAATGTACTCACTAATAAACCTAGTCATACGTGGAAAAAAACATGCTAATGAACCATGAAGGTTCAACGTTTTAGATGGCAGGCACTCGTAGATAGGCAAACTGAGCTACTCCGCCAAATACGACACCAAGAATGTAATGGCTCAGATCCTGACGGCCATACAGGGACTGACGCAGGCTTCAGAAAGTACAAATTCTGTGGTTCAAAATATTATTCAGCCCTTACCCGGAATGGTAGCAGGGCATGGAGCCTCGAACTCAACAGCGGGTCCTAGAATCACCCCAGATGGTGGTCAGGGGAGTGCCCAAGGGTGGGTAGGGTTAGTAGACCCGGGCGAGCAAGGGGAGTGTCCAAACCCAGTGCCATCGGTAGTCCAACAAGTGGTGCCGCCAGTGGTTGATGATAGTGAATGCTACACTGTGGAAAAATTTAGAAAGAATGGAGATGAGGTATTTATTGGAGGGATCGGTCCAATGAAGGCGGAGAACTGAATTTACATTACCGAAAAAGTGTTTAAAGCTCTATCTATGCCCCACCGCCATCAAGTGAGATTGCCAACATGCATGCTTCAAGAGGAAGCATCTTACTGGTGGAAATCCATGGAGAAAACCACTTTGCATATGGGAGATTTCCTCCTTCGTGTGGGCATAATTTGTGGCAGCTTTCAATGGAAAATATTTTCCAGAGGCCGTTGTCTAGAAGAAAGCACTAGCATTTGCTAATTTGGTTCAGGGAGGATTCAGTCTAGGAATATGTGTATTCCTAGACGAACTTCCAGGGTTACCTCCTAAGTGGGCAGTGGAGTTTGCCATTGACCTAGCACCTCAAGTGACACCAATTTCTAAAGCACCAGTCTTGACATTGTCAAATGGTAATGAAGGATTCGTAGTCTTCAGTGATGTGTCTTTGTTGGTTTAGGATGCCTCCTTATGCGAGAAGGTAAGGTGGTGGCTTATGCCTCTCGTCAATTGAACATTCATGAGCAAAATTATGCAACCCATGACTTGGAATTGGCAGCATTGGGTTTTGCCCTAAAGATTTGGAGACACTACTTGTATGGGGCCCAGTTTGAAGTTTTCACTGACCACCAGAGTTTGAAGTATATCTTCACCCAGAATGACCTTAACCTTTGACAGAGGCAGTGGATAGAATATTTGAAGGACTATGACTTCCAAATCTTATACCATCCAGGGAAAGTGAATGCGGTAGCTGACGCGTTGAGTCGGAAGGTCAAAGGGGAAAAGTCAGTAGCTAGCTAGACTTTGGACCATGTCAGCAGAAGTAGTAGCTATCAACCCAGTGGAGCAACTAACAGGCTTATTGGCAAATTTAGTTGTTTCCATTTATTTAGTTGATCATGTTAAGCTAGCACAAATAGATGATGAGGAGCTGAATAAAATGTTGGACAAGATTCCTGACATTGGAGCTGATTCAAATAGTGTGATCAGATTTAGAGGAAGGTTGTGTGTACCCAAGGATAATGCACTGAGGCGGAATATTTTGGAGGAGGCTCATAGCTCAAAGTTCTCAATACACCCTAGAGTTACTAAAATGTATTAGGATTTAAAGCGAGCCTACTGGTGGATTGGGATGAAGAGGGATGTTGTGGATTTTGTCTCTAAGTGTCAGACTTGCCAACAGATTAAAGCCAACATCAACTACCTGGAGGACTATTGCAACCTTTAGAAATACCAATGTGGAAATGGGAGTATGTCACATGCGATTTTATTTCAAAGCTCCCAAGAACTCAAAAGAAGCATGACTCCATATGGGTAGTTGTGGACCGACTAACTAAGGTAGCTCACTTCATCCCCACGAAATCAATGAGAACGGCAGAATACCTGGCACGATTATATGTTGACAATATTGTCAAATTGCATGGGATTCCAAAGGAGATGGTCTCCGACTGCGATCCCCTATTCACCTCACATTTTGGGGAAGCTTTTCAAAAGCTATGGGAACTCAAATTATGTTGAGTATAACATATCATCTCTAAACTGATGGTCAGAGTGAGAGGACTATTCAAATTTTGGAAGATTAGTTAAGAGCTTGCATTCTTGACTGGGGAGGTGACTGGGAGAAACACTTAGCCTTGGCCGAATTCACCTACAATAATTCTTATCAAGCCAGTATAGGGATGACACCATTTGAAGCCTTATATGGTAGACCCTGAAGAACTCCATCGTGCTTGCTGGTGTCTACCCAGGTAGTTATAGTCAGGCCAAAGATGGTGTGGGAAGCAACTGAAAAGGTGAAACTCATTCAGCAAAGACTTAAGGCAGTTTAGGATCGACAAAAGAGTTATGCTGATACTCGAAGGAAGGACCTGGACTTCCAAGTTGGGGAGTTTGTGTACATAAAGATGTCTCCTACGGAGGGGGTGATCAGATTTAAAATATCAGGGAAGTTGATGCCAAGATTCATAGGACCGTTTTCAATCCTGGATCGAGTTGAAAATTCAAGATTCATAGGACCATTTCCAATCCTAGATCGAGTTGGAAATTGTGCATACAGATTAGCATTGCCACCAAGCCTAGCTGGAGTAGACAATGTTTTCCATGTGTCAATGCTAAAGAAATATGTATGGGATGAGGATCATATCATCACAAATTTTGAAGACCTAAAGTTACAATCAAATTTAAGCTACGAGGAAAAGCCGATCCGCATCCTAGCAAGAGGAATAATGACACTCAGGAACAAGGAAATTCCTTTGGTAAAAGTATTGTGGAAAAATCAGTGGTTAGAGGAAGCTACATGGGAGACTGAACAAGAAATGACGAAGGAAATACCCTAGCCTGTTTGTGGCATAGGAGCTTTATATTGTAGTAGCATGAACTGATCCCGAAGAAAAATAAATAAAGTTAATCATAATTGTTATGTTGCCTGTTATGATATTTCAAGGACAAAATATTTCCAAGTTGGGGAGATTGTAAAGATAGGGAAAAAAAAAGGATGCGGACGCAGTTCGGGAAGGACCAAGCGTGTTATATTTTTTTACCCGGTTAATTCTACTCGGTTAATTATTTACCATTTTATTATTTACCCGATTAAATGAAATACGGGTGTAGAGGTGTCTTCACATACCCTAGCCATCATTTTTATAAATTTGGAAAGGGGACGTCATTTTTCACATACTGGTGTAAGGGTGCCTTCCTCACCTTAGGCTCCTAGTTCTCCTCTTCCTTACCTAGGCTTCTTCCTTTCTTGGGTATCCTTCTTATCTCCCTATTCTTAGTTTGCATGCATGTTCTTTTTAATTGATAGTAAGCTTGTTAATCATGTAACTTACGTCTCAAATCAACAAGAAAGGAAAGAACTAAACTAAACTGGAAAACTGAAATCCCGTACATGGTCGATGGGTGCAAACATTGCTTGTCTCAGTGATAATTTCTTCTGGGTCTTTAAGAAAGTGTTAGCGACATTGTCCATAATCACCATGAACTTAGATCCTAACAGGTAAATCTACCACAGTCAAAGACAGTGTACCACTGCGAGCATTTACTTCTCATGCGCTGAATATTCCGTTTCAGCGTCCTTCAACTTCTAGCTCTCAAAAGCGATAGGATGCCCATTCTGCAGTAGTACTCCTCTGACGACTTTGTGTGAGGCGTCCGTCACCACCTCATACAGTTGACTGAAGTCTGGCAACTTCAGTATCGGCTCTGATGATATTGTAGCTTTGATTTTGTCAAAGGTTGCTTGGCATAAACCCGTCCACACCCATGACTGTACCTTTCTCGGCAGATCAGTCAACGGTGACACTATATGACTATAGCCATGTATGAACTTACAATGGTAATCGGCCAAACCTAGGAAGCTCCTGACCTCAGTCACCTTAGTCGGTTCCGGCCACTCGGCAATAGCTCGAACCTTCGATTCCTCCACGCACACCGACCTCTAACTAATTCGATGACCCAAGAAACTGATTTCCCCTAGGCTGAACTCACATTTCTCCATCTTGACATAGATGTGATGTTCCCTGAACGGATCCATAACTTGTTTCAGGTGTCCCCAGTGATCCTCCATGGATTCACTGTGTACGACTATGTCGTCCAGATACACAACCACAAACTTATCCAGAAAATTGTGAAACACCTCATTCATAAGGTTGTAGAATGTAGTTGGTGCATTTGTCAACCCGAATGGCATCACAAGGAATTCAACAGACCCATAGCTTGTGACCAGAGTCATCTTAGGCACATCCTCCGGCGCAATTCGGACTTGCCAATAACCTGATCTCAGGTCCAGCTTCGTGAAGACCCGCGCTCCACTCAGCCTATCAAACAGATCAGCTCTCAAAGGAACAGGGTACTTGCTCTTGATGGTCACCTTGTTCAGTCCCCGATAGTCGATACATAATCTCAAAGATCTGTCATGCTTCTTCTGGAACAGAACTGGCACCCCATACGGTGTAGTAGATGGCTGAATCTTCCCCGAATCCAGCAGCTCCCTAGCCGGATTTTCAATTCTATGAGTTCTTTGGGCGACATTCTGTATGTGCCTTTGCTGATGGTCTCGCCCTTGGCTCCGGCTCGATCCGATGTTCAACCGTCCTTTTGGGAGGTAACCCGTCTGGCAACTCCGTTGGCATGACGTCGGAATACTCATCCAACAACCCCATCAGCTCGTTCGGCACCACCACCACATGGTCTGGTTGGACCTCCATCATTAGAGCAAGATAAGTCGAGGCGCCCCGCTTGCACCCTCGAGCCACTTTCATTGCCGACAAGTGCTCATTTCTAAAAGTGCAGTCCTTGACCCCAAAAGGCCTCCCACTGGCATGAACAAAGCTTGCACCTGCCTTGTCCATGATCAGCATACCTCCTAGTTGTGGGAACACTCCCACTCCAGCAGTCCTCATGAAAGCATTGCCAAGGATCAAACCAAAGTCATCCATTTCGATGACCATGAGATCCACCCAACCCTCATACTCCCCCAAGCGCAGTCTAACAATCCTAGAAATGCCATCCACTTGCCTTGTCTGAGAATTCACTACCTTCATCCTGTTTGTGTTGGTCCCAGTCTTGAGCCTTAGCTCCGTCGCCATCCCCTTGGAGACAAAATTGTAACGACCCGCCATTTTTCATGATAATATTGTGGGCCTAACTGGCTAGGTGTTACTCAAAATTAAAGCAATTATGTCAAACATTATTAGAAATCATAACTTATAATAAAATCCCACAGTCTTGGACCGTTTCCCAGCAGCCACACTTATTCCTCAATTAAATAACAAAAAGGAGTCCTCATATTACTTTGCTCCATGCTCTAGTTGTCAATCATCTAATCTCGGATCTGCACACCTGCGGAGGCAATTCCGCGTTAGTGATTACAACACTAAGTAGTATAATAGATAAAACAAACAAGTACATTCCACCATTTTCATATATTTATTTTAATATGCGGTGGAGCGATTCCGCTATACTCCAAAACAATGCGGAGGAGGTGTCCGCTGTGATCCGCACACCCCGGCCGTAGCCTTTTTATGGGGAGGCTACCACTACCGTCTCCAGTGCCAGTGCCTCGCACACCCCGGCCGTAGCCTTTTTGTGGGGTAGCTATCACTGCACTCGGGTGATTGCTATGCCCCGTTTGTGGGGAAGCTCTCACTACCAATTCTAGTGCCAGTGCCTCGCACACCCCGGCCGTAGCCTTTTTATGGGGAGGCTATCACTGCACTCCAGTGCCAATGCCTTGCACACCCCGGCCGTAGCCTTTTTGTGGGGCGGCTATCACTGCACTCAGGTGATCGCTATGCCCCGTTTGTGGGGAAGCTCTCACTGCCAACTCTAGTGCCAGTGCCTCACACACCCCGGCCGTAGCCTTTTTATGGGGCGGCTATCACTGCACTCAGTGCCAGTGCCTCACACACCCCGGCCGTAGCCTTTTTATGGGGCGGCAATCACTGCACTCTAGTGCGATGGAGGAATCGCTGTGCCTCACTCACCCCGGCCGTAGCCTTTTTATGGGGCGGCTATCACTACTCCAAAACAATATCGATGCATCACAAGATTCACACACATAACACGACCCAGTGTCGGACTGAGTCAATTCTTTAACCCCGGTTGCACTTCGTGCATGGTGGTCGAATCTGGGCTCAGGCCGACCTAGGCTACCAACAAGGAAAATACGATGTTCTACCTATTATACGTACCTGACTTGCGGGTTCGTCCGACTGTAATCCGCTAACCCTAATATGAACGGGGCATAAAATTATACATTAGTATAATTTTACTCGCATCGAAAATGCATGCAACTAAATATTTAATATATGCCACATTAATTAATTTATTTAATTCGATAAGGTTCAACACTTCTTTATTTAATTAATTATGCTATCGCGTAATTTCTACGCGATTATCTTTTATTGATCCATTATTTTACTTTACGAATTTATTATAAGAATAATCGTTTTATTTATCAAATATAACTTTTATATGATAAAGGTGAAGTCTCTATTAAATATTCCTCATAACCCTTCAATTTAAGTTAATTGCTTTTAATCAGCCGATTAATTAATTACCGTTTATCGTGATCGAAATTTATTAATTTCATGTAATAATTTATAAATTTATTATTTTGACCACTTAACTCATATTCCTTTAAATTAATTATTTCAATGATTTTAACACGAGTTGGTATTATTATTATGATTTTTAACTCAACCCATATCGAGTCAACCCGAAATTACAAAACTGCCATTCTTCTTCTTCTTCTTCTTCTTCTTCCCGTCACCATTCTTCTCTTCACCCAAAACCAGCACCAAGCTCTTCTCTTTCGACCAAAATCTAGATCCTATCCTTCACCCATTGTCTCCCTTTCCTAGCAACCAAATTAGCAGCAACAATCAAAGGGCGACTGCACCACCACAGCGACGAACCAGCAGCCATGGCGACCTCGACCTGCTGCTATGGCGACTCAGACGTGGCCAGCAGCACCGCCCCACGCGTCCCCTTCTTCCCGCACAACAACCCAACGCCCAGAAGAAGAGAAACACTACCCTACAGCGTGGTATATGCAACTGGTCGTGACACAAACGCCATGGTGCTGTTGCTGCAATTCAGCAGGACGTGCTACCATCCTTGGCAATTTCAGCAGGACGTGCTACCATTCTTGGCTGTAAATTCTATGAAATCTCACCTTTAATTACTACAACATGAGTAAGGACGTTGATGCAGCAACTGATTAGCAAAAGATTATGACTTGTTGCTGTAATTAATCACAAACACACAAGAATTGCTGCACGGCAGCAACTTATGTTCGTGGGTGAATTCCTGGTTCTAATCCAGTTACATCCTCCCTTTTTCTTGTTGATTTCAGGTCTTAGTTTCCATGATTATCTTGTATTATAATCTTTGATCATATGTATGCATGCAAACTAAGAAGAAGAGAGGAAGAAACTTACCAAAACAATGGGGAAGCCGGCGTTTGTCCAAGGAGCTTATGTGCATGACGCCCCCCCCCTCCTTCTCCTTATAAAATGAAAGAAGGCCTAGGGTTTATGAAAACACACTTCGTTGCCGGGTAAATGGGTAAGTGATACGGTTCACTTTACTAGTTTAAACGGTTAAATGGTATGGTTTACTTAACCGGGTAAAAATACTTAACCGGTTAACTAATACTTTCCACTTGACCGGGTAATTGATAATTAACCGGGTAGCGGGTAAATAATTTAAATAAATTCATGGATACCAACGTTCGATCCCACCGCGTCGAATATATATATATATATATATATATATATATTATTTTTTTTCCGGGTCTTTACAAAAATTGTGCGTCGCACTAGTATCAATCAAGGCTGAAACCTTCCTCCCATTCACTACACATGGAACAAATATCAAGTCAGCTCCCTTGAAGTTGCACGTCCAACTCTCAACGCTCTGAGTATTCGAAGCGTAGATGCTCGAGCAAAAGGCCCCAAATCCTCCTGGTCCCAATTTGCTTCAGCCACCATGGCACTCAGCTTGCCCTTTGTCGGGCACTCTCCAGCCAGATGCGGACCATTACACAGAAAACACTCAGACTTCTTTACATCAGCCACCTTCCAGGCTTGATTTCCTGCCCTGATGTTCTGCCACTTCTTCTTTGGTTGCCTAGATGGCTTTTCCTGGCTATCCTACTGGCAACCCTGACCACTCTAGGATTTCTTGCCCTGCACATTATCTGCACAAGTCTTGTATTTTCTGCCTCTTAAGTTCCACCTGCGCCCACGTTTGCTAACCGTTGATGAAGTTGAATAATTTATCATCCTCAGACATATTTTTGATGTCGAGGAGACAAGAGCTGAATTCTTTGACGTACTCTCTCACAGTTCTTAATTGCTTTGTAAAGACCGGAAAAAAAGAGAGGATGCGGACGTAGTTTGGGAAGGACTGAACATGTTATATTTTTTTACCCGGTTAATTCTACCCGGTTAATTGTTTACCCATTTTATTATTTACCCGGTTAAATGAAATATGGGTGTAGAGGTGTTTTCACATACCCTAGTCATCATTTTCATTTTTATAAATTTGGAAAGGGGACGTCATTTTTCACATACTGGTGTAAGGGCGTCTTCCTCACCTTAGCCGCCTAGTTCTCCTCTTCCTTATCTGGGCTTCTTCCTTTCTTGGGTATCCTTCTTATCTCCCTATTCTTAGTTTGCATGCATGTTCTTTTTAATTGATAGTAAGCTTGTTAATCATGTAACTTAAGTCTCAAATCAACAAGAAAGGAAAGAACTAAACTAAACTGGAAAACTGAAATCCCATCCATGGCCGACAGGCGCAAATTGTTGGCGAGATGGGCAACTGTAAACAAGTTTGTAAGGCTTCCCCTCACACCCCCGACGACTCCTCTGGTTGCTAGGTCGAAGGGATGGCTTGCCATGTCCCTGTTTTTCGGTGGGTGGCGGAATTGCAGCTGTGAGGGGGCGGAGTTGCAAGGGTGATGGAAGTGGCGACGTTCTACTACAATAGGTACTGTAATAGACATTCAGAGGAGTAGACACTGGTTGTGCTTCATCAACAGTACCATGGGTTCCATCACAGTAGTTCAGGCCGCTGAAATAATCCACTACTGACCACCTTCTCACCCAAATTCTTGGCAGCGACGTGCAGAAGTGGGGAGACCGACCATACTTCATGCAACATCCAAAGGTGGCCAATCTTTCTTGTTTTGATGCCAGCCTGAGGTCGTGGAACATCTGAATTGGAGCAAGGTGCAAGAAAGGAGGGTCTTGAGGCTGGGAGAAGAAGAACAGGCCTGGAGTTGGTCGCCATGGTACAGCAGATGGTCGTCTTGGTTAACTGCTGTAAAACACGCACTTTAGGCTTCCAATTGCTTGGTAGAGAAGGTTGAAGTTGAAGGAGGACGTGATTCTGGGTTTGGGTGCCAAGAAAAGGGGTGGAGAAGAAGGGCGTGGTATGGTTTTGGTGCAGAGAAGAGTGGCGACGGGAGAGAAGAAGAAAGAAGGATGAGGAGGAGGGTGGCAATTCTGTAAATACTGGTTGACTCGATTCTAACTCGAATTAAAAATAATACTAACTTGTAATATATCCCTAAAAATAATTATTTTAATGGGTTATGGGTAAATTTACTAAACTAACTAATGATTGTATGAAATCGCCACAAGTAATAAAAATACGGTAATGATAAATAGTCGATAATTAATCGGCGTAATTCAAGCGATTAAATTAAAGCGGATGGTTATAAGTAATTAATAAAATAAAGATTTTACCTTTACCATATTAAATTTAATATTAGGTAAATAAAGTGATTATTTAAATAATGAGCCAGTAGTGTAGAAAATAGGTTATTAAACTATAGTCAGGTAGAAATCACTCGCGTCGAACTTAAAAATTATAAACGTCAACTAAATCATTAAGATCTGGGTTAAATAATTATCACCGCAAAGGAAAATTAAATACTTGTTTATTAGTAATAATTATTTTATCAAATGTTAGGTATTAATTATGAGTTAGATAATTAATTTAAAATGTAAAGTAGGACTTAAATTATTATATCACGTGAATAATCAATTATCTCACTAGATTTGTTGAAATTTTAATATTTAATATTTTTGAATTGTTACATGATATGTTGTCAACATTTTAATAATGATATATATATTATACATTTAGTTGCATGCATTTCTACTCGAATAAAATCATACTTATGTATAATTTTATATTCTCGTTCAAATTACGATCTTTGGTCGCAACTGCGAGTTCGAAATATCTAGGTCTGTATAATCATTTGAAATGTTGTACTTTCCCTTGTTGGCAGCCATGGTCAGCCTGAGCCCGGATTCGACCACCATGCGTTGTATCGCAATCGGGGTCAAGGAATTGACTCAGTCCGACATAGAGCCGCACCTTTAAAATTAATATGTATATCCGTATAATTATTTAAAATGTTATATTGTCCGTATAATCATTTGAAATGTTGTATAGTCCGTATAATCATTTGAAATGTTGTACTTTCCCTGTTGGTAGCCCTGGTCGGCCTGAGCCCAGATTCGACCACCATGCGCTGTAACGCAATCGGGGTTAAGGAATTGACTCAGTCTGACACGAGGCTCCACCTTTAAAATTACTATGTGTGGTACTATGTGTGTGCTTATAATTAATTGAAATGTTGTATTGTCCGTATAATTATTTTAAATATTGTATTTTCCCAAATTGGTATAATTATATGAAATTGTGTATTTTTCCCCCAAACTGGTAGCCTTTGTCGGCACCTAATCTCAGAATGACTAGGGAGACAATTTTCTAATCTCAGAATGAACTGAGAGACCATGGCTAATCTCAAAATGAACTGGGAGACCACCTAATCTCAGAATGAACTGGGAGACCATGACTAACCTCAAAATGAATTGGGGGACCATGACTAATCTCAAAATGAATTGGGAGACCACGTAATCTTAGAACAAGCTGGGAGACGATTTCTAATCTCAGAATGAACTGGGAGACCATGACTAATCTCAAAATGAATTGGGAGACCACCTAATATTAGAATGAGCTGGGCGACATTTTCTAATCTCAGAATGAGCTGGGAGTCAACTTTTACTAATCTAAGAATGACCTGAGAGACAAATTATTAATCTCAGAATGACCTGAGAGATAATTACTCTTTACTTGTGTAATAATAATAATAATAATGAGGAGTGAAATGATAATAGGGATTATATTTACTTGTTTTATTTAATTATCCGGCTAAGTGGTTTTATCACTAACGCGGAATTGCCTCCGCAGGTGAGTAGCTTTGGGACTAAAGAATAGAAGTGTGGTTGGTCGTTCTTTTACCAACCCAGGTATCGTGAATCGATAATAAAGTTGGTCTTCCTTATCATTTTCTTGTGTTATAAATGTGGCTATAGGAAACAGTCCGAGACTATGGGACAGTTATTTTAAATTTTAGAGAACATGATTTATTGTTATCATTTATATTATATGTTGCAAGACTATTTGCTATATTTAAATTCATGTTCTGGAAGGTTACATTTATATTAACTATATTTTTAAGTAACACCCGGTCCGGCTTGAGCGGGTCGTTATAGCCTCAATATAGGTTGAATGTAACTCTGAGGGCATTATATTTTTAAGTAACTCCCTGAGGGCATCGGTAGAATGTGTATCCATCATATAGATTGTAAAACCCTGAAAAAATAATTAGGTTATTTTATTTAGGGTTTTGGAAATCAGAGAACAAACCGTAAATATTATTTAATAAAATTAATTTTTGGAAAAAATTAATCTTATAAATTCTCAATTTTGACCTTAAGCATATCAGTATAATGATATTTATAATATTTTTAGGATTTAACATGCATTCATATTAACTTAATAATTACTTTGTGACTTTAAGTTATCACACAAATGACTTTTTGAAATCCACACGTATTAATAAAATTTAATGTAGTGACTTCTTGAGTTCTACACATATTCTTCTATATAAAGGAGAGTTCTGTTGATGTTAAATGAAACATCCTCTGGAGAGTTTGTAGCACATTTGACTCACAAAGGGAAGGCTTTAGGATCGTGTGTCATACTTGCGGGTTCCCCATCACAATACCAGGTTCGTATAATTACTTGAAATGTGATATATTTCGATTTGCGAGTCTTGGTCGGTCTAAGTCCACATTTGATCACCATGCACCGAGCGCAATCGGGATCAAAGAATTGGCTCAGTCCGACACAGGGCAGCACCCTTAAAAAATTACTATGTAAGAGTCTTGGTCCACTTGAGTTCATATCCGACCACCATGCGCCGAGCGCAACCGTGGTTAATGAATTGACTCAATCCGACATATGGCAGCACCCCTTGAAAAGATTAAATATCTGCCCCCATGCCAAAAGGGTGACGGGACGCAGTGGCGCAAAATGGCTTATTATACACTTGTCATACGAGAGGGTGAGTCAATGACAAATATCGGTAAGTACAGGCCAAGGGCCACGTAGTGTGTGCGCGCGTACATGGGATTGTAGCTGGATTGGTGGCCACCCTCCCAACATATTAAGAGCTCAACATAGGCTCACAATCACTAAAAGATGTAATTTAGATGTTGTGGAATATATTAATTATTTTTTGTAATTATACGACTTAGTGTTTTTATCACTAACGCAGAATTGCCTCCGCAGGTATGAGAATGGAAGGATGGATAGAGTCAGGATAGTTAGAGGACTCTATTATTGGACTATTCTTTTCTCAAGATTGTTTGCATGACAATGGGATTTTAGTTCGGTTCATGGGACTTAGATTATTCTGAGCATTTATTATATTAACTTTTATGTCAAGAGTTTATTTAAAATCTTGAAAATTAATAGAAAATTAATTTATGAGACACTTAGTTTCATATAGTAACACTTGGCTCGTGGCTCGGAACTGGTAGGTCATTGCATTGGGTCAACAGTAGTATGTGGAGTGCCTTCCCCTAAAAGCTATGTGTTCACTTGCTTTACCAGACCTGCTTTGTCAACCTTAGGTTCCACCGAAACCTTGGCTCTGATACCTCTGTCATGGGTGCACAAGTGGAGCAAAATTTTTGGCCCCAAACAGCACACTGCGCAGCGTGTTTTGCACCCAAAACACCAGCCTTCGCTCCAAGTACGCAACAGAATTGCTGCTACTGATTAACAGCACAGACGCTGCATGCTACACGCTACGCCTAGCGGCATGCAGCTACCGCTCCAAACAGTAGCATGAAGGAATTTCCCGTACACTTGGACAATGCAGCTGCAAATAGCGACACAACAGATCACCGCCCAGAATAGCAGCACGAGGCTTCCCCACTCGTTCCTGCAAACACAGAGCAACACCGAGCACAATTACCGACGCTCAACTGCCTAGTGCACGGTATTGCTAATCAACTACGGTAAATAGATCACGACCAATCAACATGCAGATGACAACAAGCCACGCCAAGTAGTTGTAAAGACCGGGAATTATATATATATATATATATATATATATATATATTCGACGCGGTGGGATCGAACGTTGGTATCCATGAATTTGTTTAAATTATTTACCCGCTACCCGGTTAATTATTAATTACCCGGTCAAGTGGAAAGTATTAGTTAACCGGTTAAGTATTTTTACCCGGTTAAGTAAACCATACCATTTAACCGTTTAAACTAGTAAAGTGAACCATACCATTTAAGAGGTTGAGTGAAAAGGTTAAGTGAACCGTGTTAATTACCCAATTACGCGGTTAAAGGAATTATGGTGAAAGGGTGCTTCCACAAACCCTAGCCGTCATTTATTCTTTATAAAAGGAGAAGGGGTCGTTGAACTTAGGAAATACCAATGGATGATGGGGTGTGAGAATTTAATGAAGGGGTCATTGAACCTAGAAAATACCAATGGATGATGGGGTGTGAGAATTTAATGAAGGGGTCGTTGAACCTAGGAAATACCAATGGATGATGGGTTATGAGAATTTAATGGAGGGAATGGTTGAAGTGTATATATATGTAGGAGGAGGGAGTATTTCATCCCTCATCTCCGTCCCAGGCGACCTCCCCATTACTGTATTAGGGTTCACGGGTCATAGTCAGACGTAATCACAAATCAGGTACGTATAATAGATAGAACATCATACTTTCCTTGTTGGTAGCCTAGGTCGGCCTGAGCCCAGATTTGACTACCATGCACCGAGTGCTACCGGGGTCAATGAATTGACTCAGTCCGACACTGGGTCGTGTTATGTACGTGAATTTTGTAATGCATCGACATTGTTTTGGAGTAGTGATAGCCACCCCATAAAAAGGCTACGGCCGGGGTGAGTGAGGCACAGCGATTCCTCCATCGCACTGGAGTGCAGTGATAGCCGCCCCATAAAAAGGCTACGGCCGGGGTGTGTGAGGCACTGGCACTGGAGTGCAGTGATAGCCGCCCCATAAAAAGGCTACGGCCGGGGTGTGTGAGGCACTGGCACTAGAATTGGTAGTGAGAGCTTCCCCACAAACGGGGCATAGCAATCACCTGAGTGCAGT
The DNA here is from genome assembly GCA_033002965.1 of Piper betle. Lineage (NCBI taxonomy): Eukaryota > Viridiplantae > Streptophyta > Magnoliopsida > Piperales > Piperaceae > Piper > Piper betle. Next base: position 20,295 of record JAURVB010003730.1, read on the forward strand.
GATAGCCGCCCCACAAAAAGGCTACGGCCGGGGTGTGCAAGGCATTGGCACTAGAGTGCAGTGATAGCCTCCCCATAAAAAGGCTACGGCCGGGGTGTGCGAGGCACTGGCACTAGAATTGGTAGTGAGAGCTTCCCCACAAACGGGCATAGCAATCACCCGAGTGCAGTGATAGCTACCCCACAAAAAGGCTACGGCCAGGGTGTGCGAGGCACTGGCACTGGAGACGGTAGTGGTAGCCTCCCCACAAAAAAGGCTACGGCCGGGGTGTGCGGATCACAGCGGATACCTCCTCCGCATTGTTTTGGAGTATAGCGGAATCGCTCCACCGCATATTAAAATAAACATAAGGAAATAGTGGAATGTACTTGTCTTGTTTTATCTATTATACTACTTAGTGTTGTAATCACTAACGCGGAATTGCCTCCGCAGGTATGCAAATACGAGATTAGGAGATTGACATCCAGAGTATGGAGCAAAATAAATATGAGGACTCCTTTTTTTATTTAATTGAGAAATAAGTGTGGCTGCTGGGAAACGGTCCAAGACTGTGGGATCTTTATATATGTTTTTGTTAAATAAAAAATGTTAGTCATATTTACTTAATTGTGAGTAACACCTGGCCAGCTAGGCCCACAATATCGTGAAAAATGGCGGGTCGTTACAGGTGGCATCAGAGCAAGGTTTCCCAAAAGCTCACATCTTATGACTCAAGTACTTTGTTGAAGAGTCCA